>OZ025244.1:25867463-25972463 GCA_964019155.1 Osedax fenrisi | reverse complement strand
ATAATAACAAATGATTTTAAACTATAACTTTATGTTTACTTTAAAGCATATATGCTGATTATAATCACTTAATATTTAGGTTTTTAACATACGGGTTTCTAATATAAATAAGATATATTAATAATTACTCGCCGGTGTATCGAGAGCCGGTATATCGAGAGCGCACTGTATATATATATATATATATATATATATATAGTGTTGTGAGTTAATAACAAACACGTTTTAAACAGACGTTTTAAACGCGTTTTAAACCGTTTTAAACATAGAATAAAAAACGAAAAAAACAGAAAAAAACAAGAGACATACATGTATACATATATTTATTTAATTGTTAATATTTAAATTTCAATTTAAATTTAATTTGACAAATAATAATTTCTCTGCTATTTTTTTGATATAATAAATTTTATAATAATTTAAAAATTAATGATTATTTAATAAATGTATAAAAATATAATATTATTATTATAATAATAAAGTTAAATTAGATTTCTTTTATGTTTTGATATAATAAATTGTATAATAATAGATATTATGTTTAATATTATATACAAAAATAGTATGACATTTTTTTAATAATAATATATTAATATATAAAAGAAATATGAAAGTTCGTAATATATATTATTATATAATTCCATAGTTTATTATATCATAACATAACATAAATCTAATTTTACTTTATTATTTATAATAATTTATTATAAAATAAATATGAAAGTTCAAACAGCTTTTATAATATTAATTATATAATGTACATATATCTATAGATTGTGATACAATCTCCATGTCTATACTATTACATAATTATATATTAATACAGAAATACTCAGTGTTATATTGTAACAAAATACATATTATACTTACTTACTTTTACTTTATTTGGTTTATGGACTGCATCAGTGCGTGAGCAATCGGCCGTCCGAAAAATAAAAAATAAAAAAATTATAATTATTATAATTTTCATACTAATGTATAGTTTGACAATATGATTTAATGATTCTAATAATACAGATAATATATTATTTGAATTATTACTGCTTATTCATATAATATGTACTTAATTTTTTATTATTTAACAACATATCTACTTTATTTAAATAATTTTATTTTTGTAATAGAAAAAATCGGATAAAAAACGAATAAAACAAATTAAAAATGAACAAAACCGTTAAAAACATGTTTTAAACAAACATTAATAAAATACGCGTTTTTTAACAACACTATATATATAATAGAGGGTCCCCAAATAAAGCCTACCCACATAATAATGTAATGCAATCCTATATGGTGTAAGTTGCATATATGATTCAGAATTATTAAATGTCCGTTACTACCAAGTAGGTTAGTAGGATAGTACCTATCCTTTCCGAATTAGGTACTAATATCTCACAACTCTAATAGCAGACTCCAAGTGCCCTACCCCGATACAATATTCATTTAGTAGGCTAATGCTGTAGGGGATTTTTGAGAGGGATGGGCTCGGCAAAATATAATTTGCCCAGTAGGTATTGCCTACACTGAGAAAAATAAATGAATCAGATGATTTAAAAATATTTTATAAATGAATCAAGAAAACAGCGCTTTTCGAGTCATAAATTATAAATAAATGCATCACATAATTAATTTAATTTTTTACAAATGCATCATTGAATTAAAATATATTAAAATAAATGCATCACAGAATTAATTTAATATTGTATAAATGAATCACTGAATTAATTTATATTAAAATAAATGTATCACAGAATTGATTTAATTTTTTACAAATGCATCATTGAATTAATTTAATAGTGTATAAATAAATCATTGAATTAATTTATATTAAAATAAATGCATCACAGGATTGATTTAATGTTTACAAATTCATTATTGAATTAATTAAATTAAAATAAATTCATCACAAAATTAATTTACTATTTTAAAAATATATCATGAAATTAATTAGTATTTATTATATTATTGAATTAATTAAATTAAAATAAATCACAAAATTAATTTACTATTTTAAAATATATCATGAAATTAATTAGTATTTATAAAATACATAAAGTAATAGGCTATATATCATTATTTAATTTAATCGCATTATTAATTTTAATTATTCTAATTAAATTAACTAGAGTATAAATGATTACATCATGTTTATGCACATGTAATATATACTATATTCACAATTATTTAATATGTACATTATTTATAATTATCCAACAATGGTTAATTTATTATGATAGTGGTCTTTAATTATTTCCAAAAAATAATATATAAATTTAAAAATAAAAATATTTCTAATTTATTATGAGATTTAAAAATAAGATTAGTACTACCTGTTTAAAATAAATATACAAAATAATCTATAACTTTTAAATGTATATAATACTTAGATAAATAATAAGTCATTGAAGTTAAAATATAGTTTATTAAAATAATAATCATAAACATATATTTATCATAATTTTAAATAATAATAATTATAACAATATATTTAATAATTTTAATACTTTAATATCTTTAATCTTTTTTTTATAAAAATATGATTCAATAAATTTAAATAATGAAGATAATTTGCTATGATATGAAATATTAAATATATATTAAAGAAAATATAAATTTTTAAAAGCATTAAGGAAAGATGAACATGTAATAATATGGTCATTCTCGATATATATATATATATTAAAATCTGTACATGTTATTAAATTGATACTACTTGAAAATATCATAGGCCCACATTGTTGTATAGTTTCAGACTTAGTTTCAGGCTTATAGCATCAGATTGAACTTCGCAGGAGCTAAATAGTTAATAATATAAATATATATTTGAGTAGTAATAATATATATATATATAATAGTATTTACCTGGATTGACTTCGACTTGACATAACAGAGGTATCTGATTGAACTTGATGGGACCTATAATAGTAAATAATGATATATATATATATATATATATATATATATTAGGCAGCAAATGATCTATTCAATAGTCTATTTAATATATATATATATATATATATATATATATGCCAGACTATAGTCTGGCAGAATTATATTCATTTTATCAATCTTTTTTTTATTATTCTGAGAAAAACATAATTTGAAGTCTGACAAAAATATGATCAATTATATTAGATAAACACACACACACACACACATACACACATCCATACATACATAAATAAACAAACACACATACACACACACATATATATATATAGTATTTACCTGGTTTGAATCATGGTAGGGGTATCAGATGCAACTTCATAGTAACTATAATATTTAACAAGAGAATATACATATGTAAGATGATGATGATGGTGATTATGGATTATAAATATAATAATAATACAAGATAATTAAAACAAGAGAAATGTATTTGCCAATATATTTTGGGAAATAGTGAATATTAATTATTAAAGTAAATAATAAATGTCAAATATGTTATGAAACGAAGGATGAATCATGTTAAATAAAACATTTATGAGAGATACTATAAGGGACGGTGTTCTAGAGCATGTGTTCGGAATGTCCAAATGATCAGGCATTTATATATGATTTAGAGAAATATATATATAATATGGTATGGTATTTACCTGGTGTGGTTCATATCATCAGATTGAACTTCGCAGGAACTATAATAATTAAGAATATTATTAATATATATTAGAATATACTTAATATATATAGGGTTGAATATATGCTTATACTAATCTATAGGTTATTAACTCCCATGGTAATAACCAGTAATAACCTATCCTATAAAACAGGTGTATAGGTAGTACCTATTAGGTACATAGATTTATTATATAATTGTTAATATAAAATTGAAATAAATTTACAATTTACAAAACAGAAATCAAATTATATAAAAAACAAATAACAAAATATATTTAATCAACATTCATCCAAATTACATAACATTTACATTCGTTCAAGGCATGTCAACTAATTGAAATTTACAAACCAGAAATCAAATTATATAAAAAACACAAATCACAAAATATATTAAATTAACATTTATCTAAATTACACAACACATGTATACTTCATGCAAAACATATTTATAAATACCTACACACAGTTATACAATGTAGTTGCCATACTACATTGATATGGAAAAAACCTTCATTTAAAATATTAAATATATATTAATATATATTAGATAAATAAAATATAATTTTATTTATTAATTGTATTGTCATATATAGGAATATAAAACTTACTAAAATAAATTTAATTTAAATGTTTTATATAATTGATTTAATATATACAATATATAATATATTTAATATATACATTAAATTAATAAGTATATCATGAATAACTCATGGTACCTTCTTTAGTATATATATGCTAGACTATATATTTAGTCTAGACTATATGTGAACTATAATCTACATTCAACATATGACTATATGTTTTCATATCATAGATACAATTGTAAGCAATGACTATATTAATTATATAATTGGTAAAAGATATCAAACACCAGTATTGGATTTTAAAAACAGAAAAGGCCACCCATTGATAAAATAGAATAATATTTGTATTAAATTTATAATACATTATTTGTCTAAATTTGAGCCATTTAAGGTAATGGCACAGTGCACATAATTCACAGTTTATCATATAGTATATAGTATAAAGTATATAGGCTACATATGGTATATTAATAGTCTGGCAGGATTATATTCATTTAATCAATCTGTTTTTTGTTTGTATTTATAATATTTGAATGTATAACAGAATAGACATATATTTAGCCTATTGTATATATATATATATATATATATATATATATATATATATATATATATATATATATATAAATTACAATGTTAAGTAGTTATTTATTCTCTATTCATTGTATTTTTACTATTAAAACAGAATTTGAAGTCTGACAACAATAGAAATACAATATGATCATTTATATAATATAAATTATATTAGATATACACACACACAAATACACACATACATACATAGACACACACACACACACACACTTACATAAATATATTCACATTAGCCTATACACATATTAAATTATATAAATAATATTGTAGCCATAAATGATAAATTTAATTAAGTATATATTAATCGAATTCAGTAGTATTATATAGTATACTCATGGTTAGCATATTATGCTATACTATCTAGTTTATATAGTTAATATAAATAGTGTTAAGCAGCAATACATATATACATACATATATATATATATATATATATATATATATATATATATATATGTATATATATATACATATGTGTATCTGTACAAATAAATTAACCTATTATTAGCTTCAGATTATATAAGTGAAGTCAATAGTGATGCTGGGCTTTGTACACTTTCTTCAATACTAAAAATAAAATAAATATATGAGAATTTTTATATTTGTATATTCAAGTTTATATTACCTTAAGTCTTGATAGTTATTCTTATGTAGTACCTATTTGATTTATATTCAGGAAAGCTTTTGTTTTCAATGTTGACATATGATTCCCAATCTTTGTTATATACTTGCAATACAATTGAATGTATTTTAAATCTACGTTGTATTGCTCTTTGAAGATTTTCGAAAGTATCGGCATCAATAATAACTTTATCCTTACAGTAATATATATATATATATATGTATATATATAATAATAATTAAAGTAATAAGTAATATATAGGTGGCGATACTAACATAATGATGCTGATGCATTTATATTTATTAAAGTGAATCCAATGATTTAAAAGTAAATATAATATTAATCACATTAAATCTGATTCATTTAAAGTTGAAAAATGAATCTATAGATATATATTATAAATCTGATGCATTTATAATTTATTAGATGCATCACAGAATTTATTTACTATAACAAAATGCATCTGTTGATTTAAATGACAAAATAATGTTAATTATGTTCAAATGTAGTGCATATGTAGTCATTTTTATGCATTTTATAGCCGTGATGCACTTTCTATATTATATTTAACACATTGGATGCATTTATTTTTCTCAGTGTATATAATGATAATCTCACAATATAACACAATATTCATGCCGGCTCGGACGTCGCCCGGAATAAAAAGGTCCGCATCGTATATAAAACACAGTTGTCATGATGAAAAGTTTACGACTGGCGATTAAATGAAAATAAGACACGACACGTATATTGGTACGTGGAATGTACGAACTCTAAGATCTGATGGCACACTAGAGAAATTAACTTACGACAAGACAATATATAACTTGAACGTCATTTGACTAAGTGAAATACGTAATAAATGTCCTATTAATGAAGTACAAACCCCTGAAGAGTATACAAACTACTAAAGATCATAAACTCCACTACATCGGAAATGAAGTACGACATATATATGTCGTATACGAGCGGAGTTAGTTGACTGGTAAACAGTAATAATGTTAAAATGGTCATGTGTTTTAACGCAATTGCGTTAATCTACCTATCCGCTGATACTAACAATCCTGTCGTTAATTAATTAACGACAGGATTGTAAGTCTATCATCGGATAGGCGCGGATAGATGCCTACATATCACACACTTCAACTTCTCAATAATATAAGTAGTATACGCACCCACAATGTATCACTCAGATGAAGACATTTAAGTATTTTACAATAAGCCGCAAAACACGATCTCAAATATAGACAAACGTGATATGCAGGTCATACAAGGCGATTGGAATGCGAAAATTGGAAAATACGCTAGGGTAGGACAACCTATATTGGGAAAATATATCTGGTAACTACTGTAATGAAATTACTAACGATAGATGAAAATATTAGGCGAATTCAGTAAAACTAAGAGCTTAATCGCTACTAATATAATCGGTCCACATACAAAATCGAGGATTATTACATGGCATAGTCAACGAGGTAGGAAACACCATGATCAAATAGATTATATTATAACCCAAAAGAGATTCACTACAAGTTTTAATAAAAATAAAACTAGAATATTCCAAGAGCTGAAATAGGTGATAAACTAAAAAAAAATATGAAACAGAAACAATGTTTAAAAGTCAAATTAATGACAAACTAAGTGAATTAACATTGTCAGAACTCACTAGTACCGAGGAGATAGTTGAACAACTAAACTTCGTTTTGACCAGTTCTTCAAACAATAACCTCGGCAAGTATCGATAAAAAAAGCAAAGCTGGATCACAATTATCTACTGAATATGTGTGATCTAAGAAGACAATTAAATAAAAACAGATACGAAGATGGGATAAGGGATATGGGAAAGAAAAGGACGAATGAAATCGATAATTATTTTACCCACAATAATACAAAGAAGGTCTATAAATTCGTTAGATCTAAAAAAATCGAAAAATAGCCCTTCTATGAATATTCAAGATAAAGATGGAAATTCTATAAATGATAAAAATAATGTACCCACAATATGGACTGAGTACTGCTCAAATGTATACAACTAATATTCTAAAAATGACACGTCAATACTAAATGCAACCGAACTAACATGTGTTGACAATTACCCTATAGGGATATATCGTGAATATATCCTACAATGAGAAATAGAATCCGCTACATGGTCGCTCAATAATGTAAAATAGCCGGGAATAAATAATATAGAATTAAGAATTACTAAAATCTGGATGTGAAAATATGATTACAGTAATAATATACCTATGCAATATAATATGGGATTCAAGGGAATCACCCTCAGACTGGACTCAATCCTTGATTATAGATCTTCACAAGAAAGATAAAATCAACAATTACGAGAACTATAGAACAATAAGTCTCATATCTCACACGAGTCAAATAATGGTAACAATTATACTGAGAACAATGCAACCGATTATTGAAGAATTAATGTCAGAAGAACGACCCGGATTCAGGTCTTGAATAAGAACAAATTAACTCATTTTCAATTTAAGAATAATATCAGAGAAATATGCCGAACACCAAAAACCACTCTACCATGTATTCATTTACTTTAAAAAAGCGTTCGATAGAATAAGGCAAGCTTCAACATCAACGCTAAACTTATAAAAGTTATACAAGGTATTTACGAGAAAGCAATAAGTGCAATATACTTCGTTGGTATAGTTGGTGAATGGTTTGCAACGAAAACCGGTATACGCCAAGGATGTTTACTATCTCCAATATTATTCAGTATCACGCTAGAGTATATCATTAATGAATCTCTACTAAACCACGAGGGTACGATATCCGTACGATGAAGAGGCTTTATAAATTTAAGGTTTGCTGAAAAATATATGGCTTAGCTGGGAGTAGAAATGAACTCAATAATCATATCAACAAAAATAGATGCTACTTCAAGAACTTATTGTTATAATAGTTTGTTGTTCTAACTATAATGGAATCGATCTGGATGCAAAGAATGGCTAAGTTACGAGTTTATGCTACGAAGATTTGATATATTAATTAAACACGTCTAACTAGGTATATATTTATTTACAAGAGGAAGTTAATATGAAATGTGTCAAGGGTCGCAGGTCATATTCAATGACTATAGTCATTATATATAAATAACAATACAACACCCCCCTTTGTTAGTCAAAGTCAGGTCTGTTGACATGGAAGGTACATGCTAGGTTGTCATAGCGACACCGATGTAAGTATAATAATAATCAACCTCAGGAATGTGTTTTGTTGTGAGGGATACGTAGTTTGGATGATGTGCTATTGCGCATGTCATAGGTCAAGGCGATTGGATGGACGCCTATGACGTGATGGTCGCTCGTATGCGACAGGGGGCGGGGTGATGCTGGGTGATTCTCGAGTGGCGACGTTGTCTCTGCGGATGTCTGTCAGGTTTCGCCGGACTGTTGAGTGTTGTTCGGAATCTACCAGGTATGAGTTTGGAGACGTATGTTTCTGGATGATCGTTCCAGGGCTCCTCGTGCTGGTGATGGGGATTCTGATGAATATCTTCTGTCCGTCGTTAAGATCTGGAGTATTTCTTCGTGTTGTTGTATTATATGTCTTGGCTGCTTTCATTTGGCGATCGTTGAGTAGTTGATCTTTGATATCGTTGAATTTATTTTCATGAGAGGGTGTCCAGGTGAAGTCGGTGTCTTTCTTGAACAGGTCTCGTAGTGGTGCTGTGTACGTCGATAGGTTTGGTACAAAAGGACTCATGTACGTAGCTATGCCCACAAATTCTTGAAGCTGGGTCTTGTTCGTTGGGGGTTTGATATCTTGAATCGCTTTTATCCTTTCTGGATCTAGCTGCGCTCCTTCTTCGTTGAAGATGAGACCGAAGAAGTGTATATATTTTTGCTTAATCTTGCATTTCTTTTTGTTGAATATAAGTCCTCCAGCTTGTGCCCGTTTCATTAGGTGGTGGAGGTTTGAGTCGTGTTCTTCTTCGGTTTTCCCGAAAACAGCAATGTCGTCTGCTATGCCGAGCGTTCCGGGGCAGTTCTCAATAATCATATCCATCTTCAGCTGGAACACATCCTGGCTTAGACACAAGCCGAATGGTAGTCTGTTGAATCTGTACCTTCCGTGCGGGCTGTTGAATGTTGTTTTTAAGCTAAATTCGTGGTCGATGTTAATTGTGTTGATGTTCTGCGTCTTTATTTGGTTTATCATGATGATCTTCATCTGTTTTGTAGATGGTAGTCCCAATATTATAGGGCCAGGGGACTCTGCTACGAAGAATGTAGCTCGCGTCGTGTAATCCTTTAGCGTGATGTCTAGGTCGATCGTTCCGTAGTGCTTCATAGATTCTCCATTGTAGACGGTTAACGTGGTTAGACTACGTTTTAAGTGGCCAGGGGTTGGTCGTGGGCCCGTGCAGTGTTCGGGGTACATACGGAGGACCTCCGTCGGAGGTACGTGCGTAATGGAAGTATGTTTCCTTCCGCTCCCGTATCTACCTTCACCGTCATGGTGGCGAGTTGGCCTCTCAACGTGAAGTGGAGATCGGCGGTCAGATCATTGTTGGAGTCGGTTCGTATCTCGTTGTACTTTAGTTCATCGAACTTGTGGTCGTATGAGCGGTCGTGTCCGCGGTCGTATGTGCGGTCGTGTCCGCGATCGTGTTTTCGGGCGTGATCTGTGTTGTTATGGTACTGGGCAGAAAGTGGTTTAGATTTTTGGCGACACACCGCAGCCCAGTGACCAATTTTGTGACAAAATCGACACTCGGACTGTGCGGCGGGGCACTGGTTACCCATGTGTTTCAGGCCGCAATATTTACAAGTAACATAATAATTAGTATTAGTAATCTTATCATTATGTGATTTATCGAGGCGATTATTAGGTTGATTATTTGTCCGATAGTCGGGTTTAGATTTATAACTATCGCGCTTATGGCTAACGTTATATACGGGTGTGTCGATAGTGCTCGTCTTGAATTCTTTGAGTTCTTGTTGAAGTGCCTCGTACGTTCTTGCGATCTGCATGGCCTTGTCTAGTGTTAAGGTGTCATCTTTGCATAACAGTTCTTCCCGCACCTTGTCGTGGGTTCCTCCCCTGATTATTTTCTCAATTAATCGCGTATTTATCTCGGTTTCATCACGGAATTTGCATTTCTTCGCTTGGAGCATGCATTTAGTCATGTATTCGTCTATTAGTTCGTCTTTGGCTTGTTTCATCTTTTCGTATGTTACGTATGGTATGGAGAGAAAATATAAGTTTTGATAAATTGTATATGGGAACCGCCGACTGGTAATTTCTTGCATAGCGAAGAAATAAAAGAGGTCAATACTTTTAAATACCTAGGTTCTATTATAAATGATAAAGGCTCTAAGAAAGAAAGTATGTCAAGAATAGTATAAACCATATCGGTATTGACAAAGCTCAGTGTTCTTTGTGTGGAACGACAGGAATATAATGCTGAAATCCAAAATCCGACTGCTACATTCACTCGTAAGTTCGATATTGTTATACGCATTTGAGACATGGACAATCACTAAAAACTTCAAATACGAATATCAGCGATGGAGTATATATGCCCTATAATAATTCTAAATATCACATATAACGATAGAATTACCAATATTGAAGTAAGAAACAGAATATTCCGATCTATCGACCCATATAAGGATCTACTAACGAAAGTTAAGGTAAAGATATTACGGTGGTATGTACATATATGTCGCAACAAAAATTCGATGTAAAAAGTCGTATTTCGAGGTACCATAAATGGTACTAGAAGAATAGTACGCCCGAGGATGAAATGGTCGGATAACATACATGATTGGACCGGTTTCACTCCTTGTAAATCTATTCGAGCGATAAACGACAGAGTAAAGTGGAAAATATTATGAGAAAATCATCAGCGCCCCTACGCCGTCGTCCGTATCGTGTAGCGTTGAGCAGTAGGGCCTACGGCTCAATGCTACATGATATATCCCTTACATATAGGTAACCAGTAATATTTATAATTTATTGTGATATGCCGAAATTTACCATGCATCTCTATAATCCTTTATGCCATACTCTATCGACAGTTTTTTTTATAATCAATGACGTTGTGGTATGCATCTTTTTGAATTTCAATATGCTTCTCTATGATGATTCTGATGTTGTGGATTTGTTCAATAGTATACTATTTGGAGTATACTCCTCTATTTTCTGAATCCTGCTTGCTTTTCTGCTAGTATTTGTTCAGCTTGATGTGTTAATCTATTTACAATTATTCTTAACAGTATTTTATTCGGATGAGGTATCAGATTGAGTGTGCGGTAATTGGAGAATGTTTTATAGTCGCATTTCATCAGAATATTAAAGACTTTATCCATTAGTCTGACCATCTTTGTTTTCCATATGTTGTGGCATATTGTTGTATATATTTTAGCTATGTGTTTTCCTCCATAGTTTATCAGTTCGCTTGGAATGTTGTCATTACCAGGTGATTTACCATCTTTTAGCATATTGATTGCATTTTCAACCTAACATTCAAGTATTGGCAGTGGATCCTCGTTGGCAGTATTATTATTTAATCAATTTATTTCTATTTGGAGTAATGGGATAATTATAGAGTTTATTTCAGTATTATGTCCATGTTTTTAGTAGTGATTCGTTATCAGAAATAAGTTTATGGTTATGGTCTTCTATTATCATGGTTTTTCTTTTAGTATGGTTTGTCAGCATTTTAAGTATTTTATAAGCTCTCTTATTTGATTTACCTCTTGCCATATCTTTATTTATAGTAATACATTAATTTTGTATCCAGTTTTCTTTAAATTTGTTAATTATTAATATATTAATTTCCCCGTATTCCTCTTTTAAATCTGGATTGGTTTTTTTTAGAATTCTTCTCTTATCACATAGATCTAATATTTCATAGGTGATCAGGGTTGCTTTTTCTTTTGGAATTTACCTAGAATTTACTTATTTCAGAGCTAGCCGTTTAGTGTATCACTTTTTCAAGATCAGAGAGTAATTTAGTAAATTGCATGCTATATTAAATAACACGTGTAATTAGATAATGGGCAAGGAGATAATGAATTACTCTTATATTATATACAAACGCAGATATATATATATATATATATATATATATATATATATCATAATATAAATACGTGTGCGACTCTCACTACGTGTGCGATAGTGTACGATGCTCGTTACTATGAGAGATCACTCACTGAATCACACACGCAAACATTAACGTATGATGAATCATTAATTATAGAAATATCTCACACCACCATACACATACACATACGCGCGCGCACGAACCTAGGCAACATTTCCTGGATTAACATGCGGATTATACATGGCATTGGTGTCGCACAATACACCGCACGTGGTCGATATAGAGAAAGATGATTGGTCGAGAGTACCATGCCTCGGGGGGGGGGGGGGGGTGGGGGTGGGGGGTGGAGGTAGTTCCCGCGATCCGTAACGATTCTGTATACGTATACGTATGCATGTATACATGCAGTGTGAAATAGAACATGTTCTATTATACCCATATGCATACACCGTACGACGTACGACGTATACGACAAAGTAGTTTCATACAGCAACATTTGACACGGCGATTATTGTACGTATCGCGTGAACACCATTTTAAGGGGTGAGTTCGGTAGATGGAAGTAGGTCAGGCGGTGAAAGGACAGTTATTTATTGAGTAGTAATACGGTAGTCGAGCTATCGTTACATCTGTACAACTTTCCATGCCACCAGAATAGCACTATAATCCACTTTGAAGCCCTATAGAGGCCCTAGCGATGGACTACCGAACCGAACCGTGGATAATAGTCTAATACTCGTATTAAGGTCATGTCCTTACGACATACATTGCTTATCCTATTATCTATATAGCTGGTATGTAGGCTGTAACATATAGGATATGTATAGCCGTATATGTTATAACATATCCTATATGTTACAGCCGTATATGTATAGTCGTATATATACCTCGAAATATGGTTCCATTACTGAACATAGTACTAGAAAAGGTCAACATGGTATTACGTAGTATTGTATACTATAGTATACTTAATACATACTCACATGTACACATCTAGATATGCTGAAGTATACTGCATATAATATATATATATATATATGTATATATAATGCAATATTTACATGGACGTAAACTATGCTGTATATGTAGGTGGTTCATCCGGTGATGTATAACACACACACACGCACACACACACGCACACCGTACACACAATGTATACACACATTGATATATCTATGCGATAAGATAATATGTGACACTTTCAGATGTAGGTCAATACGTAAGTTATCACTGTAATGTAGTACACAAACGTGCCTGCAACTATACTGTAGTATGTTATCATGGTAATATAAACTCATACTATTAAGCCTTGGTATATATATATATATATATATATATATATATTACGCATACTCGCATATATACGCACATTCATGCATTCACAAATAATGTCACTATTAAACATGATATTTAAACATGATAACAGCTGTTCAATAATGTTCACTAAATCAGAGAAACGATACAACTGACATGTTGGCTACAAGTGTGAAGATAACTTACAAATAGAAACCCCTACCGATACCCGGCTCTCCGCTAACACTGTGGATAATCTTATATTGAATATCGTATTGGATACTCCTACCGAATGCAATTAAAATTAAGTACCATTTCTGCCATAAATGACCTTCAATCCCAAACTAAAATTACACAACTCGATCTTTATGTAACTATCGTATCTTAAACCCTAAATTAAGTTAAGCTATTGCGGTATTACGGATTTAGTATTAGGTATAAAGGAGTTAAATATTAAGTGTAAATGAAATTAATACCTAACATGGTTACTTACTATAGTAAGTAATATATGGCCATATATGGTGTTTCGATTATAGCAATCACTAAATCATGCAATAAGTCACGACTTAGTAAACATGTACCTATCAATCATGCTGCTATCGAAAGCATCTGCTATTAATGTATACAACAGCTATATGATATAGCCTATATCACATGCTAGGATAACTGGCATACCTTACTGTAGCGAGGGTGGGAATATAGTGTTAGTAGCTGGATATGACCTCAAATGTATAGATCGCAAGTCAGAGATGTTTACATCAACTCGAGACTTTCGATTTATTAAATAAAGCATAATGTAATACTTATACTTCTAATTTGTTATGTTATCATAATGGTAGCGGATTGTCTAATTTTCTAAACCTAAAAGATCTGGAGCAATCTCATATGTTAAGCATCGCTATATTATCAAAAATACCAGTATCAGATCAAGTTCTAGCCCATCTGGGTTCTGGCGATTACGAATAAAAAGATCTCAGGACGGATATACTATTATAAAGTAGCAGATCCTACACAGTGTACACTGTACAATGTATGGTGAACATTGTACATTGCACAGTTTATAGTGTTCATTGTACAGTGTACAGTGTACACTATACACTGTGCACATCTACTTATAATATACAGACTAGGAAATAACTTACAGATCAATGTTACAATATACTTCACTAACTTTCCACACTAACAGCATCACGATAACCTCATTATTCTAGGTGACTTTAATGTATTAATAATTGTAAATAAATAAATGTACCAATTGGTGACTCATATGCTAAATGAATGTAACCAAGCACGCATGACATTATCTGACCAGTTAAACTGCAGCTTACTTGCATTCAACTAAAACGCCCCCTGAGTCACCAATACATTAAAGTATACTATATATTCATTCGTGTAACTACATTTAACTCCTCCAAACATATACGTGGTATACATAACGTTTAAAACATAGATATCAACCGGATTATTTCTATTTAATTATATTACATGTGTATACGCGTATCTAAAAATATAGTGTCACCAATACTATATTATGAATACAATGGGCATGTCGATATATTGTGACGTGTTTTGGACACGATTCGTTTTTTTGGACAGACGCCGTATACGGCGGACGATTATTCCACTTTATTAAACCGAGTAGAATACGTTTGCATTGGTAGGGATGTAATGTAACTCGACTTGGCTCTACATCGGCCAAATAAAGGTTGTTCTATCGAAATAAGATATATCTATATAAAGTACGTAGATGCAGGTGTACATTCGACTTCATGGATTCCAGCTACCTTGAATGAAACTAAACACTCGGAACTCCAGACATCGTTAAACGTAATGAACTGAAATGCACCCAACATGAATATTTACCTACTCAAATCAATCTGTTACATGCTAGTAACCACGTCGCCCAATCAGACACACCTATAGGTGTACGTATACAACAACCATTACTATAGTGTACTCGTCACTAACAACGGGAATGTTATCGTATGGACTCCTCAATGAAATACTTAACTCGATCATACTCATAACTCATCATATCTATTGTTAAGGGTTACCCTGGTCGACCTCGGTTGACCCCTAGTTAAGCGTAACTACACACTACAATTATTATCTAAAATAATAGAATTGGAATAACAGCTGAATAGGTGACATGTCACATACACTAAATTATCGTCCTACTTAACAGAACGCATGTGTAGACAATTGTATATACGACTATACTAGATAAATAGAAGACAATTAAATACCAGACAACATACCTTCCTTAAACTCTACATTCCTGATATAAACCGGATCTCCATATATGACTACACACGTGTTCGTTATTCGATAATTAGTCATAATGAGTCATTATTAATGGAACATTAATACATCTCTATATACTCCCAGATAGGACAAGTGAATAAAATACTCAATAATACATCATACAAGAGTTATTTTATCATTTATTTAGATAGAAATTACTTTATACAAATTATAAATAACCTTTTCTAAATTATATACCATCTATCGTACAATTCCCTTATGGAACTTCTCTAATATTCATCACTTTTCCCCGTTCTCTTCTAAACATATATTACCCCATTGTAATACTAACAGTATACAATGGGGGTAATATACTAGCCATTAGTAATGGCCCATTACTAACCATAGTGAATAGTATACTAACGTACACATAAGTAGGTATGCCTACCTACTTTACAGTGATATAAAACCTATACATCTACAAGTGAAATAGATTTACACACACACACATCGATATACACCTTCACTCGTCTACAACATATTTACGCAATAATACCACTGGATAATTAATAACAACATTAAACATTTGTCTACTATAGTATATCAAAGCCCTTTGAAAGGTCGTTGAGCATATATGTATAGTATACTATAGTGACTATAGTAGACCATACTATAGTCTACTACTGTATACACTCGAAAAAAAACGAATTTATAAACATCACAAACCACCCAAACACCGACTTTCCAAACGTGCCTTTTTAAGGGGTAATTTGTGGGCAAATATATAATAGTGCACTATTATATTTTTCTCCCTTCCAATATAAAATGTTCATAATCAACTATATTATTATCCTATTTATATATTATAAATTAGTAGATGTATTTTATTAGATTGTTTTACATATACACTTGAAAACAAAATAATTAGTTGTGGAATTTACCTCCCCACTATTCATAAAAGGCACTGCTTTCCGAGCATCATAATTAGGTAAATCAAACAATTCCAACACAATCCGCCAACTAGATCCCATCTACTTATGTGTACATTTTAACAATAACCTTAACCTAGACCAACACTACATAACACTAACATGAAACCTACTACATACTTATGTTATCATGCCTTGTCTGGAGTATATAGCTCGGTGATATAATCACTTGCTAGATAGCGAGATGTCCCGGATTCGACTCCAGGTAGTTCTCGTTTTCTCTTTTGTTTATCGAGAACTTAATAAATATTTAATAAAAACACAAAATACAAATGTTACTATTTGTATTGTATTTTCCGGGCCCCTCACAGTTATTTATAACATGTAAACATCTACGACTTGTTGATGGGCACATTTGTATCCACTATTTGTGTATGTGATTCAATAAATACATATTATTAATATTTAACTCAAGTAAATGACGCGATTTCAAACAGAAACTACTAACTCAGACTCTTTTACTTATCCAAATTCAATATTACGAATAATTATTTTACAGATTGAATAAATAAAATCCCCAAACTTAACAACATAACAAAAATGCATTATGAGTCATAATTTATGACTGTTCCACCTATTATATACATATGACTCATACGTATAATGACTCCCGTTACAAACTAAATACTATAGTAAAATTAGTATCTATAGCTAAACATTGAATACTCGAATAACTATAACTATAGTTAACTATGCAATATACTACATGTAGACTATTATAGCAAACCTATACGTTAAGGTATGTACACCAAGCCCAACATATACAGTGTACTATAATCCAAGCCTTAACCTATACCCCAATCATTAACCTATACCCCAAGCAGTAACCTATACCCCAAGCATTAACCTATACCCCAAGCAGTAACCTATACCCCAAGCATTAACGTATACACCAGGCCTTAACTTATACCCCAAGCCTTAACGTATACCCCAAGTCTTAAAGAATACCCCAAGTCTTAAATAATACCCCAAGCCTTAACGTATACCCCAAGCCTTAACGTATACCCCAAGCATTAACGTATACCCCAGTTCTTAAAGAATACCCCAAGTCTTAAAGAATACCCCAAGTCTTAAAGAATACCCCAAGCCTTAACTTATACAACGTACATTGTACGTCGTACAAGTGACAACAAGTACTATATTATTATGCAAATCCCAATTCCACTTCCCATCCATAAAGATACTAAACTTGTGAGAACATTTATTTTTGTTCTTCTTTTAATTGTTAATTACCGAAACGAGTTATAACTACTATAGTTGTAGTCTCCTTCATATATGAGTGTGTGTGTATGTGTGTGTGCGCGCGTGTTTGTGTGCGTATACGTGAGTGTGGGTATATGAAGTATCGTAACACTGTGTATATATAGGCCCTATAGTGGCAGTATGTACAATGTACGGTGTGTAAATTATACACTGTACAATGTACAATGTACAGTGTACAATGTACGATGTACAATGTACAATGTACAGTGTACAATGTATGTACACTGTACATACATACACATAGATATACAATTCAAGATTGCGTAAACTACCTGGATACTCGTGTATACATGAAATACAATACAACATAATACACTACAGTACAATACAATGCAGTACTATACAATGCATAGACACACACACACACTCAGTGTCATGTGCACACATACACATACCCATACCAATACACATGAGATACATGCCATGCGGCGTACACCATCGATGTAAATAAACATTATTTTACCACCCTCCCCACTATTGTAAACCTACCTCTATATAACTAGTGTGTACACTATATATATAGTGTACATTGTATACATTGTACACATTTAAATAGTAAGGGATTCCCGTTTAATCGGTTATAACGACACCCCCCCGTTAATCAGGCGTGTACTTATGTGTCTTTGTGGTTATAGCAAAGATTTTGCTAAGCATCCTTCGGAAAATCTTTGGTTATAGGATATACGCCTGTATGCGGGGTTACGCTATAGCTGCTATCGAGAACGAAGATGCCCTCGCCTAGGACATAACCTCTGATATAGCCACGTGTACCGGAATTTGCCGCTGTATTAGTAGTAGTGCGTGACACTCACGCTGGGTGGCGGCCAGCAGAGAGATACTCGTATTGCAGAGTGTAGTGATGCCCTACAATCTAGACCATAGTTCAAACAATAACGATACTCTACTTTACTATAGCGAACCCTATCGATATAAAGGAAGTTTCTCGAATCTTTGTTGAATCTTTGAATCTATTATCGGCGATGTACAGTGTGCATTGCACACACGCACGGCGTTGTACGCTCAATGCGCGTCTCGCATACCATATATGGAGTTAGGCATACCATATATGGAGTTAGGCATACCATATATGGAGTTAGGCATACCTAATAGAGATAGGGAGAACATCTCTATATCTCTTTAGTTCTATAGAACTAGTTCCATATATGGTGCGCCGCTCACACGGTGCCTGCAATGCTCACTGTGTGCAATGCACCGTATACTGTAACACATACCCCAGACATCCTATAACCGAGGTTATGGGAGGTCTTGCAAATAACCTCTTCGCATCGCTGAATAACCTATCTTAAAATGTCCCAACATGGACATAGGCTATAGCCTATTATAGGCAGTATACTGCCTATTACTAACACGTTAAATAGAGTGGTAATAGGTTATAGTATATGTTGTATAGACACGCTTACTTCGATATAATGAACGTTTCTTTATATCGATGATACACACATACACACACACACATATATATTGAATACAATACAAATAGTGGATACAAATGGACCCCTCAAGAATATATATATATATATATAATATATATATATATATATTATATATATACTCTATAATATAGTCTATATTCGTGTGTGTATACACGTTACCCATGCTACACCGATACATTCGTGCACGTATAGGCTATACGTTATGTAACAAGAACGTGTATTACGTTTCATATATGAGTCATCAAATATGACGCATACATATTATATATATATAAATACGTGTATGTATATCATAGAACTAGAGAGACATTCTCTATGATGCATATACATATACGTAGTGTGTATATAATATGTATATATATATATATTATATATTTGTTTATAAATAAACTATCTATATATACTCGTGTGTAGATTCGAAGCAGTTTTTATGATTTCGGATTAATATTTTCATATATGTATTCCTACATGTTGTATTTAATGATATCTTTAATATATATCATTGACATACATAATATTAAATTAAGTAGGTATATCATGTAATACATCATATAGGTACATATCAATTAATACATAATAAATAATAAACTACATATCGTATACTAATAAGTTATTAGTAATAACTATTATGTAATATTTTATATATGTATATAGGCCAAAGTTTATTTATATGGTTCGATAATATGTATACAATGTGCCTTACATTCCTAGTTAAAACTATATTTTCGCAATAGGTATGTCTGTAAATACATGGACATTTTATTGAAATATAAAGATATTATCTATATTAATTAATATTCGGAAAATTCCTACAATAAAATGTAATTTCCATCGTATATAATGAAAATTGCTTTACCCTTATTAATGTATCGAATATAAACAAAAACATCAATATCGGAGAATCGAGGCATGCTTATTTATGACCTCTCAACTTACGTCATAGTATAATAACCAATGGAATTTTTTCCCTCACGTGTACAACGAAATTGACATAATATGAACTTCGAACTACATAAATAGACTAACCACTCATATGTATTATAGTAATCACATGACCACCATAATATTTGTTCTATCTACGACTTTATGTTTACTTAAATAATATTAATGGTTTATACCTTAATTAATATAGAATCATATAATTTTTACAAATAAATGTCTACAGATAATACCGCTATACATTTATTGGCGGGCGGGTAAGTCAAATATATATATGATATCGTATAATTTTTCATTTATATTCATCTATTCAAAATATTTATGGTTAACCTCGTGCATAAACATCACGTTTTAAGCGTATTATATTGCACGTATTTTATTTTTAATAATATTAAAATAATATTATATTATTGTTAATGTTCACATACATTTAAATATATTTAAAAATCTAATTAATTATCAATAATATGAAATATTTAAATGGTAAATAATATGATTCAAAAATAAAAAAATACTTTTTCAAAACAAATATTTATACTTATAATACTTAATATAAATTTATTATATACGTTAAAATGAATATATTCCAGTTATAAGTAATTGATGTATTTATGTTAAGTAACATGAAACAAAATACATACGTTATTTTTCAAAACAAATTTTCTATACTAATTTATTAAATAAATATGATAATCATAATGATTACAGCCAACTAAGGGCACAACTTCAAATAACTCAACGATAGAGTACCTTAGTAGATATAATAGTATAACATTATAATATTACTAACAGATTAATCTTTACTTGATTATACTTTTTCATATACATTTATTCAGTACATATTATAAACACACAAGCTGAATACTGTATTCAATACACGATACATTTTTATATATTTACTCTATATTAAACTCTAGTCATTCACTATATATATATTATATATCCCTTTATAGTAACTCTAATAGTTGAACTATACATAGTATTGTTTATAAATTCTTTTACCTTTAGTTGACATTCAGCAATAAATAAATATATCGTAAATAAATTTCAATTTATTACATTAATACTACATCATTTAGTAATTGAGTAAATATGTAATTAATATATTTACATTTATATATTATTAGTATTATTATAATTATAATGTTTACCATTATTTTTATTATTATTATCATCATAATAATAATCAGGATTATTATTATCAGATATGCATTATAACACCATGGTAATCATATAAGTAGGTCGTATTTAAATATTATATATATATATATATATATATTAATATTTATAATATTTCATATATAAGTAATATATTATATAACATTATACTAATGTAATTTATTATACACTGCATTAATTCACCATATCACTGTTACTCGTCACACTGTATGACAAATTGTAATTGACAACTAACGGCAAATATGTTTAAAGAATATTATCATAATATTCTTTTAAAAGAATTTCTTTAAACATATTTTCTGTGTTATCAATAATTATGCCATATTTCAATTATTACCTACAATATATGGACCTATTTTCATCTTACTTGTAAGAATATTTAGCTAACGTCGTTAACTTAACGATAAATTAAGTAGCGATCAAACAATACTTGGTAAGTATATTAAATTAGTATATTTTTATATTAATAATACTTTCAATAATAATAATTCATTTAATTAATATTAACGTTAATAAATTATAATTTATAATCATCTTTTTCTCACTATTTAACTGATCAACGTGTAATAAAATTTAATACAACTATAGACTTAATAACAACTAATATACAACTATAACCTTCTATAGACGTACTATAGGATATTTTGACCTTAGAATTTTGTAACCCTTTTACACTTATAATAAAATAAATGAAATCATATCGGTGTTTAAATGTCATCGTATTATTTCGTTATCAATAATGTATATATATTTACATAATACATCATTAACATAAAACAACTATTTATTTAAGATATAGAACTCCCAATAATATTCACCTACATATTAGAAATAGATTAGTGTGCAGTAATCGCTTATTTAGTTTTAAATATTTATTATTTATATGATATAATTGTGAAGCTTATTTAGTTTTAAATATTTATTATTGACATGATATAATTGTGCTATAGCTCACGACAGCGTACGTACGACGCGGTCGGCTGCGATGTTGAAGTGCTTATATTTATAAATATTTAGTTGAAGTATTTAGCAGCCGTATTTTTTCTAATTACATTGTACTATAATCTATACAAATCGTAAACGAATAGATTCGTACTATTGATAATGGAGGCGAGTTTATCGCTTAGGTACAGTTACTATAGGATCGGTACATTGTGCGGACCTCTTATGTATGCGCGTGTATATCTAGTGCTTATTTACACGGGAGAATGTCCTCTATATAACCTCAGCATGGATGCAATGTCATATCGATGTCCACTTGATGTATATTAACTGCGCGATATTATAATACAATTCGTTTTCCATATTTATTTTTAAACGTACACTTATTTGTAATTATATTAGGTAGATAACGCTATAGATAGCATATTAGCGTATTACAGATCTGTATTAAGCCTATGCCACACCACAATGTTACCAAGTATATTTATAATGATATTTTACATATTATAGATGTAATATCCACAGTGATATCCTCATAGAAATCCTTGTTAAAAACCTTGCCGTGGCATATATTTTAGTTGTAATGGTCTATTTTAAAGGGTAATTGACCCGACAAAACAATTCAATTCTAATAATATAACAAAGAAAGTATTTATATAGTCATATTCGCATCGCAAAATATATATCTTGTATTTCATTCCCGCATTGTGATGTGTTTACAAAGTAATACATACGATTTGAGAAACAGTAAAGGGATAGTCTCACCGACTGTACTAAATACTTGATTGTTACTATATTACTGTTCGGAACTATCTACGTACGTACAGCAATAAGGAACATTATTTATTATCCGCAAGGCAAGTGCGTATACATCATGACATGTATCGTGTGAACACCCCTTGAGAATATCTGATATATCTGATATTATATAGATTTGTATTCAAACAAATTAAATATAATTCACAATATTTAATATAAATACTAATACTTAAGTAATTACTACTAATAATTCTGATTAATAATTTGAACCAGTAAAATATTATTTTGTTATAAAAATAGAACTTGTTATATAATCAATTCTCTGCTATTGATCATTGGTATGATTTAATAAAGTTCACGTTTAGTATTAACACATCTGTATATCCATACGCACATGTGAACCTATCATTTGTTATACGCAAAGTTTGGTATGCATGTTTATACATTAATGGAATATATTTCGTAATAGTATATAACTTATATTACATATATAATATATTTATTAATATTTGTACTCAATATCTCTATATTATTAATATTGCTAATTAAATTAATATATTGTTATTATTTTACATGTTTAATTTGTGCCTTTTGGGATTCACAGGGTTAAAATTGAACCCAATTATTAAATTTATTATAATTTGTTATACTCAAAGTTTGGTATGCATGTTTATACATTAATGAAATATATTTCGTAATAGTATATAACTTATATTACATATATAATATATTTATTAATATTTGTACTCAATATCTCTATATTATTAATATTGCTAATTAAATTAATATATTGTTATTAATTTACATGTTTAATTTGTGCCTTTTGGGAATTACAGGTTTAAAATTGAACCCAATTATTAAAAACAATATAGTATGATTAATTGATATGATTAATTTAAAATATGTTAATTGTAATGATAATTTAAAGAATATATATATATATATATTAATATACTAATGTAATGATATAATAGTAGAATTATATTATATATAATCAAATAAATAGCTATAATAACCTGCAATAACATTAACACATTGTTAATAAGTTATAAATAGATATATGTATAAACAGACATTTCAACAGGCATTTAATTAGCTAATAATATCTAATTTTAAAATTTATATAAACACATGTTACCTTATGTATATTTTTGTACCTTCAAAAAATTTTACATATATATATATATATATATATATATATATATGTATATATATATATATATATATGTTAAAAAGAGTATATAACAATTAATATAATCTATAATATATATATTTATCTTAATCTGTTATATTTTAATGTATTACATATACTAATATCTAATAAAGTATTTATTAAATATATTTTTAATATTCCGTATTTTTATTTATATATATACATGATTAAATAGTTATTAAAGATACTATTAGAAATTATTTACTATTACAAATTCAATATAGAATAAAGTAACTTCCTATTATATTATATTTCACAGAAATACATATATATTAGAGAAATGTATACATAAGGGGCATGATCATATTATCAGTAAAATGCTTGTTGTGTCACAACATTGCTGTGTGAACATTTTTTCAGAAAACAATAAATAGAGCATTTTGCTGCATTCAGCAATTCCATGACACAACAAGCATTTTACAGATTGTTTTACAGATATATATATATATATATATTAGAAAAATGTATATATATAGAGGGGCTTTCACACAATACTAAAATATATATATATTATATATAATATATATGTTTTATAATATACATTTCTATGGAATATAAACTAATAGGAAGTTAATGTATTCTATATTGAATGTCTAGTAATAGTAAATAATACATGTAATTGTTATAAACTGGGTGTATCATATAACAGATAACAAGTGCATTGTAATAAGTGCATTGTAAAGTTCAGCCAACTTCCTTCTTTATGTTCAGATTGTGTTCAGAACATTACTCTGCTAACATATAAGTATTCTAATAATTTTCATATATATATATTATATCATTAATACACATATATTTAATTATAGGCTACCTACTGTTGCTAATGATTGTTAACAAATACATAATTTATAAATATTTGTTTAATATTTAGATTATATTTGAGCATATATTATTGCTTTTTAAATAATATTTCTTATTATAGTATATATACAATATGAATATATTCAATATGTTTGTGTAAATATTGAACCTTTTATTTAACTTGATATTTATAATTTCTAATGAACTTCCTGTGTACAACACCATGTGTATTCATACATGATCATACATGTTATTTAATAGAAATAACTATGATTAATGTATGATTAAATTCTATATAATCACATTAAAATTATGCCTTGCAATCTATAAAATATCTAAATAAAAATTAATTTGTCAATTTGTACATATTGTATACATTTTAAATATTTTTTTATTATAATGTTATGGAAACTTATATTATATTTCATGGAATACTTATGTTTACTGTCCTAGCTCTATTCACTGTTCTAGCATAGTAATAGATAATTACAACATTAATGTTTTAACATGTATGCTTTATGTATTTATACTGAATATTATTATACTAATGTATTTGTATACTATTCTTAACAACACATTATTTAAATGGTTATCAATTTTAACTACACATTAAACCATGCACATGTAGTATATTGAATAGTATGTATAGGATTATTATGGGTAGATTTTATTATACAATATAATTATGTTAATACTTATACAACAAGAGGATCTCTAGTAATATATCTCTGTATATGTATATGTATCTAATTAAATATGACATTGTAAGTGAAAATGTACATCATCCATTATAAAATATTAAATTTGTAATAAAATATCAATTCATTATGTTAAATAACTATAAATTGTACATATATATATATATATATATATATATATATATATAAATAAATAATATCTTGATTTATTATGAGGATCTATTTTTGATAATTATTATTTGTATACTTCGAAATCCGCTTGTATCAGCTACCCCTTATAACAACAATTTGAATATAGAAACATTTATTGAAATATTTGTAAGATTAACATCTATTTACATGGTAGACCAATCTGCAGCTATAATGGCAATTTAGTTATAATGTCAAACTATCGATATAATATCTGAAATTCATTTGCTTAATGACTTTTAAAGAATATTTTAGAATATTTGAAATTTAATATAATTATTATTATAAATTAATTAATAGCACTCTAATAATTAACAGCTATACAAAAGTATCATTCTACTAAACATTATAATAATTCATCACATAGTGTATAGTATAAACTCAGATGTTTGCTCTTCTAATCATTAACAAAATCTACATATGCTCGCTTTCTACTGCATAGTGTCACTAACTTTAGTTTATGTCTCTGTATAGAGATATCAGTAAATAAAGTTATCTCTAAATACTTTGTAAAGTACCTTGCTTTCAATAATGGACCACTTTATTTTACATTTATAGAATATAGAATATCAGATGACCATTCATGCGTTAACTTATTTATATCTTCAGTTACCAGTTTTATTTTCTTTACCGGTTATTATCACATATATATTTAACTACTTTCAATGTATACTTTTCACTTAACAAATCTTATCTTATTTGTATCCTTACTCACGGCTAATAATTTCTGCTACTTTATATATATCTCCTATAGATCTTTTAATTCACTATGTATGTTCAAAATAGTAATTTGTATTTTTGAATTCTACATTATTACCCGTTGATGTATTATTAATAATGATTTTCATTTACATAATCTGCATTAACATTAGTAGTCGGCTATTAATAGCAATTAAGCTATTGTTTACCATTGTTTACTCTAACATTGAAACATGCGGCTTACGCTTAACTAGGTTCTACTCGCACTGTCTATGCTTGTTCTCGACTTAACAAAGAAAGCTCTAGAACAAACGTATACATGTTTTTATATAATAGTATTCATCGAAAGTATTCAGGAAAAATATTCTACGTTAACAAAATATTTGTAATTATTGTTATTATTTTAAAACATACAGCCTAGAGTCTCGGTATTACTGTCGATGTTTCGTTAATATCTGCAAGTATTCCGGCACTAACTAGCAGTTTAAGAAGTGTGTATACATAGTTATGGTGATAATCATCATCATAATAATAACATAAAGTTTATGTCATAAACTAAAGTATACATTAAATAAAATGACCAACAAAATCCCCTTAAAAAGTCACTGCTAGAGAGTGAGGTTTTTATATATATTTAAATTATTTATATATTTGAAATTATATAAATTTTTAAATTTTATAATATATTTTTTCAAAGAGGGACCGATATTTAAAGTTATTTTCTTTTTGATTAATCATATATATATATACACACATATATTTTGTTTGGAAACCAATATTACTCGTTTATTTGTTTTTGATATGATTCGCTATTTCTTAATTACTTAATAATATACGTAAACACAAATACACTTGATTGTATGATCAATATGACACTTAAAATTTGTTTGATATAATTGTGGGTAGCCCTATTTTTTATAACCCCTATTTTTCTGTCTCCCTAATATAATTTCAAAATTGAGACCATCAATGTCAGTCCATCAGGAGTACTGTAATACGCTGCTCATCTTTATAAGGTCGGGCATCAGAACGTACAGGGGTATTCACACCACTAGCGCTGTAACTAGTCACCTCTATGAACAGTTATAATATCCAGTTATTCGTTACCACCGCAACAGCGTACTCGTTAACACGGCAACAGCGTACTAGTTACCACGGCAACAGTGTACTCGTTACTCTCTATCTGAACAAGTTATTCACTAGGTAACAAGCGGGCAGCATAGTAAAGAGTCGTTGAGTCCTGGTAACAAATCACCTCCAAATTCAACATCTTCTATTATGCAGTACTTGTTACTGGAAATCTACCTATTGACAATAGACAATGAACACATACATATTGTTTACCCATAACAAGAAGTAGTACTTGTTGTTTGCTGTTTGAACACCATAAATAATTGTTATTGAGCCGCAAGTTCAGTAACATGTCACTGTTTTTGTTGCTCACAGTGTGATCACCCCTTTGAATTAACTTGGTATTTTAATATATACATATATTTATATATATATATATATATATATATATATACACATATATGTAAACAAACTTTACTTTCCTTTATATAATATATATATATATATATTAAGTTCGAGTTTGAACTGCATATTAATTTTGATAACTTAAGTTTCTTTTTCATTTACATTTAATTAAATATCTTTTATTAGTATATTCAAGATTAACATTGAAATATACACATATATATCCTATATATATATATATGTAGATTATTTTTTGAATAATTTTATTAAAATATATCTTTGTTTATATCAAATATTATAAATTATATATATATATTATTTATCATGAATCATGATCCATGAAATGTAAGTCTAAATACAATCATAATTATGTATATGTATGCTTTATATCATTTAATATATAACTATTTTTATACAATTTTGTATATAATACAATGAAAACATTGTTTACAACTGCCATATATAATGCTTGATTTCAAGAATAGATTTCATTATATTGTTTACTCAATATTTGTATAGAGTTCTATATATATATATATATATATATATATATATGTATACATATTGTTATATAAATTTGTATGATACTGTATCATTGATACATGAATAAATATATATGAATGGACTAATTGATAAAATAACCTACTTATAAGATTGATATCACATACACTCATGTATACAATAAGTGATTCTTGTATATATGTATATATATATATATATATATATATATATATATATATATATATATATATATATAGTATATATGTAATTTTATATAAGTTGTTATTTTGATAATTTGATACTTCTAAGTATTTTCCAGGTTAATTCCTTTTAAAATATGTAGATTTAATTTATAATTAATGTTAATATGAATTGCAAACGCACTGTCGTACACACACACACGCATACATACACTAACGTACACACACATACACACCTTCATACATACACACACACACACACGCATACATACATAGACGCGCACACACACGTACATACATCGGCCAATAACCCCCTCTTCGCAGGATTGTTTACGAACTAGAAAACGGAATAAACATTTTTTCATTGTACGCTGCCACCACCGTTCTCTCTCTCTCTCTCTCTCTCTCGCTCTCTCGCTCCTATGTAGTTCTCGCAGGTAGCTTGGCCACTAGTAAACACCGTGGTAAACATGCCGCGGTCGTAGTTGTTACATGCCATAGACATTCGGTAGACGCGTGATGTCCTCACATCGATGGCAACCCCTGCCACCCCCTCTAATAGGAATACGTGGCTATACCCTGTGGCTACCACACCCACGCCTTGCCTGATAATTAATGCGTATTGATTTTGTCGATGTTGTGGTAGTTGTTGTATTCTCTTTGACCAGTTCGCGGTATACTTATTCGTTAGCTATTACTCTATCTAGTTAATAAGTGCGTATGTATTTAACGATTTATTAAATATAGGTCGTATCTTGGATATGTTACAGAACTATACTTATTTATTAATATAAGTGTTGTTTGTTTTCAATTTAGAGTTCACTTATGAGAATATCTTTATTATATATCTGTTTCGATATATTCATCTATTTTAATTTTTATATAATTAAATTATAAATATTAAATTTAACAAATGATACATTATAATTGCAGTATATTATTATATTATTAATAGATAATACAATTTATATATATACTTTATACTAAAATATACTTAATAATTACCTATTAAGTTCTTTTCAAATTTGCATTCAATGTGTGCAATAGGGGGTAATTCATCTGATATACATATTAATCTCGGATAACCCACACTATCAAAAGTATTTATTTTACCACTAAATTGCACAATTTTCAAATTAGAACTAATTTTAATTTTGCGATAATTTATGAAATTTACGAGAAAACCGCTCACATGATTATATTTACGAATACAATTGCGTTTATCAAACCTTTATTGATCTATTAATTTATAAATATAAACCTTTTGATAAATTTATTAAATATTCTAGTTATTAAACATATTTTATAACATTTTATTAAAAATACTCAATTTAGAAATATATTTTATATAAATATATATATTCAAAACTATTAAGGGGAGATCCTTTGCGCAATGTAATTATATAGGTATTTGTGCTCTAAATTCTATTACACAATTTTAATAAGAGGTCACATAATGTTTTTTTTCTATAGTTTTATAATATATAATTCTATCATTTTTTTTATTACATATCCATTCATTTAAATATATATAATATATGTTTTATTTATCATATAAAAATTAAAATTAATAATTTGTAGTAAAAAATAAATAATTACAACCTATTTATATCTTATATTGTCTATTTATATTGAACATTTCAATTCATTATTTATATTATTCAATGAGATATTGAATTCTGAGTGATAGATATATGAAAAAAAAACATTAATTTGTGTAAATAGCAGTTAAAATTTATTACAATAACATTTTTAATTGCCATTTATAAAATGATATTACATATATATATATATATGTACTTGTATAATATATAATACATAACATATATGATATGAAAAATAATATTTATATATATATAAAGTAAGATTATATGTATTATTTTAATAACATGTGTATAAATATAATATAATACAACAAAATAAGTAGAAATATATAAATTATAGTATAGTTATATTAAAATATATATATATATATATATATATATATATATATATGCATTATAATACACACAAATAAGGAGAAGTATATAAAGTATAGTATACTTATTATATAAAATATATAAATATTATATTATGAAACTATTATTCACTTTCTTGTGATCGAACATGCTTGCATTTAAATGGACAAAACTCGTATCATAGTTACTATAATAGTATAAACTATATTGTAAACAAACAAAGAATATTTTATATTTATAAATGTATTTAAATTTTCAAAATTGATTAATAAATCACAAAATTATACATCATTTTTTAATCGATTATTTAGTAATTATTAATGGCAATTTAAATTATTTATTCAATTAGTACTTCTAATAAAGTACCCTTTATATATACTTATATGATGATTTAAAGTATAATTTATAGATAAAATGATAGATAAATACTTTGTATAATTTGTAAAAAAAGAATGTTAAATATAAATCTGAAGGAAATAGCTCTACTCCCCTTAACAAATTAATCCCCGTGCAACAATTTTATGTAAAGTTACTTATAAAGCATATTATATATGTTTATATCAATAATTACACTTCTGAACAGTCTACAATTTATCATGCTAATTTAATATACAATTTGATAAGTATATATTTTTCCCGTGATAATTGCTAATGAATGGATTTCACATGGCTCTTTATCTTTTTATTTGTAAGATATCGATGAACTTGTTTCTAAGTCATAGCTTTCAGTTAAAATATACATATAATTTATTAAATATGATTATTACATAATAATTTTCAATTAAATGTATACATTTTAACTCATTACTCAATAATATATATTTTCATAAATATTTTAGAATGTTTATTAACTTTATTATTTAAAAAATATATATTATATTTTAGTGTGACATTCGTAGTTTTTTTTACATTATTTTCTATTTATAATATATGAAAAATTAAATAAATACATATTTAAGTTAAAATTTTGCTGATAAATAATATTGTTATCAATAGAAATCTAACTAAACTGTACAAACAATAAATCATACATTAATAGCACTTAAAACTGAACTTTATGTTATAATTAAATAATCATTCATCTATACAATGAATACTTACCAACATATGTACTACAATTAACAGTGTTGGAGGAACTGCAGGAGCCGTTGTAACATGTCCTTTAGAAGTCGTTAAAACTCGACTACAATCTTCCGTTAAACAATTTGAAAATACCTCGGTATATATCCGTCAGGTTATCTCTTTCTCTTCCTCCATCTCTTTCTCTCATCATCTATCATCCTCCCTCTCCTTCACTTATATATATCCCCTCATTCTATTTCTATACCTTCCTACCAGGCTATATTTCTCATTTCTTTCTATCTCATCCCATCATTACCCTCCCTATCTCTCTTTATCTCATATATATATATATGCCTATCTTCTTTTGATTTATATTATATCATTCTCTCTCTATCTTCCTACCTCTCTTTCTCTTACTTATATTTCTTTATCATCTCTTGCATACTATCTAAATCTCATCTATTTCTAGCTCATCTCATTTTTACCCTCCCTCTCTCTCTATTTTACTCTTATCTCTTTATCTTCATGCATTTCTATCTCTATTCATTATTTCATCTCCCTCTCCTTTCTTCTTCCCTTCTTTCATTCATATATTTTTTTATTCTCCCATCCATCATATACTAATTTCCCTCCATTCTTCTATGTAGCTTTTATTCTAATCTCTCTCTCCCTTCACTTCTACATTACTTTTATCATTGATCCTTATTAATCATGCATTTCTACATCCTTTAATATCTCATTTGTTTCTCTTCATTATTATTTAATACTCATATTTGTATTTTTTATAATTTTTTGTATTATTCATATTCTATATTTTATTTTATTTTATTCAACTTTTCTTTAATTAGTTAAAATTATTAATTAATTATTCATTTGATTATTTATTTATCATTAATTTAATGTGTTGTTGATAATAAATGTATTATATATTAATATTTATGTAATATAAATTATGTAATTATTACTGCAATATATACCTTAGTACTACTTTGATGGTACAATTGGTAATATTTATAATTACCATATAAGATTCTAGGGTTCAAATCCCCATGTAGTACAAATTTATATTAATAAAATATATAAAAAAAGCGATTAATTTCTATTATAATAACAATGTTAATACAGTGTAGAGTGTAAACCCATGTTATACCCACCTTTGACAATATTAACAATCTAAGTATCTTCTGTCACTATGAAAGAATTAGGTTTATGCTATGAGCGAATTTAGTTTTGATCATTGATAAAGTGTTATTCACCGCGGTAATGAACTATGCATGGGGGTCGTGTGTCAAGTATGTTTACAATTATATACAATAAATATTGATGTTGAAATATGTATATATTTAGATTTAATACATTGTTTGCAGATTGTTAAAGGACAGAACACAAACGTGAAGTCTAATTATAGTTATTCCACATCATGCTTGTCCAAAGGTAAGTCGATTATAAGTTTATTTTGTATCTTCAATATTATAATATCAGTTCAAGATCCACGATCCAAGCCTATATAGCCTATGCGAATATAATTTGCTGGAATCGTACAAAAATAAACTCGATAAGGATAATTGGATTTTATTTTTTATCTAAATAATATCTTAATATATTAAGGTTACATAGCTATGATTTTTATATATATATATTATATGATTAGTAATTTTTATATAAATGTACTTTAATATTCTTTCCTTTTAGACGTATTACTTTTAAAATAATTTAATTTCTAAAATATAAATATACAATTTTTATTATATATTAATAAAGTCTAAAGATTTGAACTAAATAAAATGTATTTAAAATATAAAACCATATATAATAATTATTTTAGGAGATTTATCGAAAATCATAAGCAATGATGCTAAAACGTTATCATCTGTGAGTACTGGTACAACGACATGTCCCAAGAGCATTTCTCTAGTCCGATATATGAAGTTTGTACTCTATATATATTATATAAATATATACATATTTATACTTATATATAAATACATACATTGAAAGTTACCCTTACTCTTGGATACAAATTCCGATAACTGGAAAAAATTTTTTTTTATAAAATATACTTTATTTCAAAATCATTAAACTGATTTCATTATATAAACTCACTTATTGACCTTTACAACCATGCTATAATATTTGTTATTCGAATTGTGAATATTGTATTACTTCAAGTGCCATGAAAGGATTCACTTTAGACAAATATATATTTATATATTACGATTACCATACATTATCTTATTTTTGTATACATATATTATTTATAAAATAAAACATATTAGTTCAAATGTATGTACAAATATTCATTATATTTAGACATTAATTGATAAATATTTGATATTATTTAAAATCATATTTTCATTATTTATATTTTAAATTTAATATTAATTTTCAGAATTATTGTCGAGACTGAAGGTGTACGGGGTTTATTTAAAGGGCTAGGCCCAAACCTTGTAGGTGTGGCTCCTTCAAGGTTAACACTGCATCATTTAAATACATCCATTGATTATTGTATGGATTTTATAAATAATTGTTTTATTATGTGCCTCATATTTAAATACGCATATTCTCTGCACCCACACACAATAGGTTGGATGTGAACTCTGTTATGCATACCGTAGTTTGGCTATAATGAGATTATATAATACTCGCATACATCATAATGATTTATCTCTAATTATGTATACTTATTTAATTACATATTTATAATTTTTAAATAATAATGACATTAAAGATGTTATAGAAAAATGATTATTTAGGTATAACCATAATTGAAAACATGAATAATTTATCAATAAAATATAATTTATATTAAATCACAATTTATTATATTAACTAATTTATTTTTTTAACATTAATTTCCTAAGTAAATATTATTTATTTAAAATATGTTTTGTGTCACTGCTAAATTATTTTCAATTTATTTATATCAAATTAAATTTCTTTATTTTCATATAAATTTTATCTTTCTTTAAAATTCTATTCCAATTATATGTTTTATAAATTCATTATTATTATATTTGATTTGGGTTACGATCAAAAAGGACGAGGTAATGGTTACATTTTAAAAGCAAAATAAATTTGTATAGGCTAACTTTGGGATGTAATACAGCTAAAAAAAACCAAGCAGGACAAAAATAAACAATTAAACCAAATAACCCACAAATATCTATAATATATATATATATACTATTAACTCGTATTTAAAATGTAACTTTTAACCCTCAACTCGTCCTTTTTGATTGATCTCCCTTCATTTATATGTTTTTAAAAAATATGAAAAATAAAATATTATTAATGTTAAATATAACAAATGATAGATAATTTGTATAATTCATTTATATTTTTTACATTAGTGACTAGATAGATATTATAAATCATGTTATTTATTAATTATGTATTTGTGATATTTGTAAAATTGTGATAAACACAAAATTAAAATCAATAAATCTATATAATCATGTAATAAAGTAAGATGATATTTTAACATAATACTTTATGTAAATAATAAGATATTATAAATAAATAAAATAAATATTATTTTTAAATTTAAATAATATTAAAATAAATTAATTTATTTGAATATAAATAATTACATTTACTATTACCAAGGATAGGAAATTCGCTCGCTATCTCTGCGATGGTTACTTTTTGTACTCAAAGCTAGATAATTCTTAGTGGTATATTTAATTATATTTCAATGATTAAATATTTGATTCAAAGATATCAAGGATATTTATTCAACTATCAAATATAAATGCATTCATATTTTTAAATTGTATTTCTATATAAATATTTTATTAAAAACATATTTATTTAAAAATTGAATTACATTGAAATAATTAAGGTTCGAATTGAATGATGTTTTTTATATTATTTATATCGACATTTTAAATAATATAATGGTATTAAATTATATTATGAATTAAATATAATCATATTGAAATCATTGATTAAAAATGGGAAAAAAAAGTGAAAAATAAAAGTTATAAAATTTGCGTTTATAGACGTCCTGTCCTTGCTATTATAAATATACGTTGGTAGTTTATTCATGTATTGTACGTTCTCATTCGGTAACGGTTTGGGTATCGTTACAAAGGTCACATCCGCCTAGTATAACGCGGTCACCAATAGTGCACCGTATATCAAAGTGCACTATTACCATAACCAAGATTCGCTGCCGGGCCGGTCGGCAACCATACGTATCCTCCTTGTCTTTGTAGATTGAGTGTCGTCTGTCCGTATGTAATCGCGAGCGGAGAGAACATCACACTAACCTTGAGACTTTGACCTCGAGAGGCACGCTCGGTAAACGCTCATTGTTTATCTTTCTCTTTACTTTCCTACCGACGAATAATTTGTTCGCTCTCTCGTTCGTTCGGTTGATTACATCGTCGACGCTCTTTTTCTTACTACGAAACCCAACCCACGTGATTAAATTATTTGTCGGTTTCGTTTATTAATGTAATATCACTACTACTACTAATTATTTAGCAATAGAATTCAATACGAAAGATGTTTTCTAACGAGTTACGTACATTTCTGATTCATTCTAATTCATGTTTATGTTTTCATTCTGGATTATCTCATTCTGTTTTTTTATTGACTGTTATATAATTAAAATACATTTTAAGATTATGTCAATTTAATGTTTATGTTTAAATTCTGGATTATTGAATTTTTGTTTTATATTAACTATTATATATTAAAAATACATTTAAGATTATTTTAATTTATGTATTTATTTATATAAATATTATTGTTTACAATTATATTTATTTTAATTAGATTATAAAGTTTTTAATATTTTTCATTGTAATATATAGTTAATTATAATTTATATAAAATTATATTATATTTAGTTTTGACTAAAATAAGATTTTTATTTTTTATAAATATTATTTTATTTACAATTTATTTACAAGTACTAATATAAATTAAAAACAAAAAATTGCTATATTTCAATTAATTTGTTTCAAATCAATTGTATTTACAATAGGAAGTAATAATTTATAAAGATTTATTTCTAATAATATATATTTATATATATATGTATATTTTAATTTAAAAATTAATCATTTTATATTTTAAACTTTATTTATATTATTGAAGTGATATATGGTATTTTACAATTAAAAACATAAAAGTGAAATATATACATATTTTTTTTTAAATGTTACCATTTCATTCAAATATAATTTTGAATAATTATATAATCAAAAAGAATATATATTATATACATTATATATTATTATTTCTGATATGAATTTAATATTAAAAATGTCATTACTATTATATAATAAATATAAATAATTAATTTAAATAATATTTTTTATATTGAATGTAACATTTGGGATAATTAGATAAATTGTATTATTGATATCATAAATTTCATTGGTATATAGATTTGTGGATATTAATCTCGTTTGAAAACAGATTTTTAATTCTTTTAATTATAATTGTATTTAGCAATAATGATCAAATTTAAATATATATATATATATGATTTTGTGTAATTTTTATACTTGATATGAGAATTTAAACAATGATCTTAATTAATTATTATAAATAATATTTCGATTCATCAAATCAGAGCGATCTACTTCTGTGCTTATGCCCAAAGTAAGGTTTTCTTTAACACTGTTCTAACTCCAGATACGCCCCTCGTTCATATTGGATCCGCTTTTCTTGCAGGTAGGTCAACTATTATCTTAATCTAATAATTAATCTCGTTGTATTTACTACTATTTAAAATTCCAAAAATGATGTTACCAACTATTTAATGTTAACTTTATATTTATTTTGTATTTACAATATTGACTATTTATAATTTAATTTAAATCTAATAAATATATTAAATTTTTTTTAAAAACATGTATTATTTTTGGTATATCAGTGTTATATCAATACTTATTTAAAAAAATATATATTTATACATTAGATTTATATATAAACAATAGATCTAATATATAATCAATGTTAAATAAGCATATTTCTTTGATTATATTTACATTTATATTTGAAAGTATATTTACATGGTATAGACTTTAGTTAATAATTAATTTTAAATTTAATTTGTATCCATATATTTATTTTTTTTTTCTTATTTGGTTCTTGAATATATTTGATAAATTATATAATTTATAGTGAATATTGCTTACCTGATTACATAGGTTTTACTGCTTCTACGATGACAAATCCTATTTGGTTTATTAAAACTCGACTGCAACTTGATCAGAAGTTAGTTGATTCATAATGATCATATAGTTATTGTATCTAATATCTTGTTGATATTATTCAATACATATGTTTATATTATTCATCATTATAATATCTAGTTCATGTAAAATAATATACAAATGAGTGATAACAAAAGATAATTATCAATATACATTATAATTGATATTATATCTGTATTAATGTGTATACAATTGTTTTGTATTAATACATAACATTATTTTTTATAATACATTTTTTAAATCTGTATACAATTTGTTTACTATTATAAAAATAATATATAATCATAAAATATTTCAATTATTTATTATACACAAATATTATTTAAACTTGTTTGCCAATAACTTTTTACTGTATATATTTTATTATAAATGTATTATATTATTTTTTCCATAGCATATTATAATTAAACTAGATGATAGGATTATAGGAAACAATTGATACTTTCAATTGTTTCACGAACCTAACATGTGAGATTATTCGGTTTATATTCCTGAATAAAGGTAAAGTAAATAAGCATTAGTAACACACAAAATATATTATAATATATACAACTATATTAGCCATGGAATATTTTAAATTTACTACTACACAGTAATTATAAGTTATTTTGTTATTAAACAATCTCAATTGTCATTGTACTTACTAATAATATAGATATTTATCTTGATATTCTATACTATTATTATTGTTACATATTTATGTTATTTATATATATATATATATAACTAGAAATTTTAACAGTAATTATATTAAATTTATTTAACCAACTGATTTAATACTTTAATTTAATTAATTTAATCTTCAATTTTACAACAATATTTCCCTGTATAAAAGTTTCTAATTATATCTGTTGTAAAGAAGTACTAATTTATGAAATCTATTTCTGTATACTTATAATAATTACTATTTTCAACATATTTATATCAATAATAAAGAAGCTTGTATAATCAAGTATGAATATTCATGTTACTGCTCAATTGTAGGCGATTTGGAGGCTTAACAACGATGGAATGCATCAAATATGTATATAAACAGCACGGTTTATCTGGTTTTTATAAGGGTATTACTGCTTCCTATTATGGTTTGTTCCTATATTATATCTATATAATATAATAGTTATACGAACTTTAAATATATGTTTATAATAAATATCGTTGTTCAATTATCAGTATATCTTATTTATTATATATTAACTATTTATCAAAAAAATGTAATATGATAATAATTATATGTAGTACATATAATATATATTATGTACGGTATACAATATATATTAATTAATCGATTTCAAATTTCACTTATTTTTGTGTTAATATTTATTACAAATATGTTTATATATCATGTGCATTCAATATACTAACTTACGCATGGTAGTAGAGTTTAAGATTAAAGTCAAGTACAATAACAATGTGGTATTGTATTACATAATTTGTTTCTATTAATAGATTCATTGTTATTTATTAATAATATATTAAAGCCTATATACATATTAGTTACTATATAATTATTTACATATTATTATATTTTTACTTTTTCATTTATAAATAATATTTTACATTATAAATTCATTGTTTTATTCTGTATAACATAATAAACTAACAATATATATGACTTGTATATATATATATTCATTTATAGTATTTAATTATTGAATATATATATATATATATATATATATATATATAATTATATATTAGACTTACTGTACACCATAACACCATAACAATAAGCGATATGTAATATCAGTGTAAAACCTGGCAGGTATTTCTGAAACCATTATACACTTTGTGATATACGAGAGCATCAAGGCTCGCTTACGAAAACGTAACGAACTCAACGACACTAGAACCACTGCGGTGTCTTTCATTGAATTCATGTGTGCAGGAGCTGTCTCTAAAACCATCGCCACATTCTTCGCATATCCTCACGGTAATCTTACTAGCCTCGCGTAGTTTATACTCAATGTATTAGTGCTAGTTATACTATATATATGTGTTTTCCATCATTGTTTTCACAAATAATCTACTCAATAATGTTTAAAAAGTAAAATTTAAAAATATAAAATGTATTACTTTATAATATTGCCCATCATATAATAATTATAGTTAATGAATACAATAAACTGTTATTCCACTAAATTAGATAATATTAATACTAAAGATTTTTCTAAGGAAAGATATAATGAGTGAAACATAAGCTTACTACTATTAATAATGAGTCACCATCTTTAATAAAGAGTCATAACCTTTACTAATGAGTCACCATCTTTACTAAAGAGTCATAACCTTTTTAATGAGTCACCACCTTTACTAACGAGTCATAACCTTTCTAATGAGTCATAACCTTTACTAACGAGTCATAACATTACTAATGAGTCACTCCCTTAATAATGAATCACCCCCTATACTAACGAGTCAACATTACTAATGAGTCACCCCCTTAATAATGAGTCATCCCCTATACTAACGAGTCACCACCTTACTAATGAGTCACCCCCTATACTAACGAGTCATAACCTTACTAATGGGTCACCACCTACCACACACAGAGGTGGCGCGAACGCGAATGCGCGAGGAAGGCACAAAGTACCAGAAGTTCTGGCCTACACTGAAGACAGTGCTCACAGAGGAAGGCTTTGCGGGTCTGTACCTGGGTCTGTCGGCTCAACTGGTGCGCCAGATACCTAACACCGCTATCATGATGGCTACCTATGAAGCCGTCGTCTATCTGTGTAGTCAACAGAATACTCCGGAACAAGCGCATATTGAGTGACAGGTGCCCGCCGTAAGAGAGAGAGAAAACGCCTGAAAAGTGAATTATTGTGAATTGATATATTATCAATAGCCAGCCGTCGACTGTTTGAAGCCGCGATTACATCGGTCTCGACTGTGGTAGAAGAGGTAGCGTATATTTCGGGTGATTACCATCGTCACCATCCTCGGCCAATAACTGTAGACGACGCCCCCGATTCGAGTAAGTTTTCGTGATAATTGAATACAGATGAACGTACGGTGCTGATTCGTAGTGTTGAATTAACGCACACACCTTTCTGATTGGTTATTAGATCTGATATAATATGACACAGACGTCTTCACTTAGTGAGATGTCGCAGACAATTTACGTTCATTACACCTTACCCCTCCCCAACTTATCAATTATTTTATTGTACATACTAAATAATTATATAACTGAATCCATGTTTCCTATACTCTTTTATAATAACTAGTGATATCTTTAATTAACCTATTGTACGCCGCACTATACATCCAAAGGTGTCGCCACCGCCGTTCTATGATTATTGATTAATAGTCTAGTATGGTCTGTGGGGGGCACACCGATGTGTACGATATCTGTGCGCGGCTCGTTTATTTAGTATTATTGTAATATTGTATTATATAATGTGCTCATATCTCCTGCGTGTTTTACGTGAAGTTCATTCGTTCCCCCCCCCCGCACAACATCTATACTATATATATATTTACTTGGCCGGTTTTATTATACTCGTTCCTATGAATAAACTAGATTTGGGTTGCTATTAACTGATATATAGCGGATGAGTCTCGCGTGTTTCTGTGTGTATCCATTATTATCATTATTATTATTATGTACATAGAATAGTCTTATAATCAACAACATCAACATCATCATCATCATTCATTATTAGAAATGTTTCGCTTTCGAAGAGAATTTTACTACCCGATTCATACCTCTTCTCCTTATAACAATATATTTGTTTTTTAATCATTTTATTCATCCGTTATGATGCTACGAACGGTTTCAATAAATTGCCATTAATATTTTATATCGCTGAATTCGATGCCTTGAAATATAGATGGCGTATATTCCAGTTATAATATTTATAATGCGATAAAACGCAATTTACTCTACTCAACGAATTTTATTGATAATAATATTATGAACACTTTATATGAAATCACAGATAGTAGGAAATAATGAGGAGGAGTTAGTAGATAGAATAAGGTGTTTTCTGTGTAAATGTTTAATCATTGTTTATATTTTATATTGATTCACTAATATCTAACATGTAATCTATTGGATAAAACTTATAATTTTATGATACAGTATTTATTAATATTTAACAATCAAATAATAAACTGAATAATTGAATATTACTAATTTGTTATTTCCGTTTATAATCATTTAGTTTCTATTTCTGAACTTTATATATTAATGATTAAAAGATTAATTCATTTTTATAGTTATTTTAATAATAAAACAATAGAACAATTATATAAATATTTAAATAACAAGTATTATACATTAGTGAAGTGGTCGTCTTTTTCATCATCGAGCCTATAGCACGATATTAGACTTGGAACAAACTATAGTTTTATCGTTTTTGTTATTCACGACCCAAGTTTTAGTGGAGTATTTGCCCTGTAGGAGATGTTAATATATTGCGTATGTCATTATTTAACATTGTTTTTTCAATAATAAATGTGTTTTATATATATTGTAAATAATAAATATAAAATGAGAAAAACCCAATAATAATAATAAAGCAAGGAGTACAATGGGATTATAATAGACAGAATGATATGAATATGTATAAGATTATTACATAAATATTTGGCATAGAATTATATCAGAATATTTATAAACAAAAAAAGTTTGTTTACCAGTTACAAATAAATACAATACTTATATATATTGAAATATTAAACAGTATTATGGAGAATTATATAAATATGTCCAATAATGTTGTAAATATTTATATATATATATATTTATAAAAATAACTAACAATTAATATATTGTAAATAATGGTTTAATTGGACCAATGTACAACATAATGTAATTTAATAATATGTACTGTATGAGTCATACAGCTGTAACTGAAATGAAGTACAAATAAATATTAGTAATTATTTTATAATTATATAATATTATTTCTACATTTACCTAATAAATAAAATAATTTACAACAATTATATTCTAAATATATACCACCCTGATACAACTCTTCGGGTTTACATTATTAATATTACACCCCCATTATCGGTGTAACATTAATGTATATGTAAATAACAAGTTTATTAAAATGTAAATCAAAGATAATAGAGGTGACTAACTGGAGGTAAATAACTATTGATGTGAGATTCTTTAATCCAGTGATGAGTACCTTCAACCAGAGGGCATTTAAACGAATCCTGTATATTATAATTATTGAGTAGAAAGGTTAAAGACTGAATATGATTGAAAGCAAGTATGTGTATTATATAGAATTTACATATTACGTATTATAAAGTATGTGTTATATTTAGTTTATATACGTATATATTATTGTATATGAAATAAATTACCTAATATTATTTTCTCATTTAATACATTTTTGTTCTATTATTTTTCAATAAATTATCATTAGGTCCAAGTAGTAAAATCTTAGGTTATATGCAATATGTATCAGTAAGCTTTATTCTATCGAATAACATTTATATTTGGTGTAAAAAATTAGTTAAATTAAATATAATCTCCATACTAGAATCGGGTAACGAATAGAGGATCGGGATCGCCTATCCAGAAAAAAGGATCGATTTCCATCATTGCATATACTATAATAGTATTATATTTATTTATAAGAATAGTAACAACATTTTATTATAACATTGATATGATGTTGTATTGGGGGGACCAACCAATTAAAATACATTTTGTGGTAAAAGTGGGGGGGGGATACAAATACATAAGAGGTCCCCATATATTTCAAAGTGGGGGGGGGGTCCCTCCGTCCCCCCTGTTACAGCGCCCCTATACATTGCTTATTATTTTGTAATGTTTTCCAAGGTATTGCAAGACCACGTAGTATTTAAATAATAATTGTTATTTTGACCATAATATATATATATATATATATATATATATATATATTATGGCTTATAGGCCCTAATTTAATCAATTGAGATCATATGTAAAGAAATATAATAACATATAAGTAAACCACCGACTTTGACTCAACGTACATTATACGTTGAGTACACTGTACAATGTACACTGTACAATGTACAATGTACATCGTACAATGAGTAGATATTTGATATAAATTATATATGAATTCACTATAGGTATAATATAGTCCTAATATAGTCAGGGTATATGAAAAAATGATAGGTGCCCAACACTGCCAGTAGGTAATAGTTTCCTATATGAATTATGATAAAGTGTATTGTCATAAGTAGCCTATATTTATAGGTAAAGTACCTAAAGCAATTAAAGATTAAAATGTAAATATTGCAAACAATTGCGTAATAATTAATTCATGTTGTCAGCAAATTAAAATATATTGTTTATAATAACCAATATAAAAAGTTTAATTTCTTATTAAATGTTAAAATTTGTTAAGGGACTTGAAATGAGTAGTGACGGAGTTATTTGAAAATGGGCGTGTTGATGAAGTTCAACATATGTTAATATTTCATATCTGTTAGGGGAAAGTAACCAAATACGGACACTCTCGGTATCTCAGAAACCATAAATCCTACAAAAATTTTAATGAATAAAACATTCATAATTATAGGTATAAATAGTCCTATAAATAGTCTAAATAAGTATTTTGTTTAATATACTTATTCAAACTAGAGCTGCTATATCTAATTAACTGTTTTTTTTATTACGTTTTTAAATTTATAAAAAAAATTCAATCCAAAACCATCTCAAGAATATAAAAATGTATAGATATAAAATATAACAATATATTATTAAAAACCAAAGCATTGTAAAAATGATATATATAATTTCTATATTTATTATAAAATAGTCATTAAGTTATATTATTATTAAGTTATAATCATATATCTAGAGGTCATATAAGTACCTAAGTCCCTACTACGGACACTCTAGATGTCTTAATACGGACAGTGTCCGTCGGACACCCTATATGGTTATATATAACCAATCAGCGCGCAGCGTATAAACTATTATGATTTTCCTAAAAATCAAGCGTTATAATATTAATACCACCGATATAGATAAATCCAAAATTGTTATTATTTAGATACTTAAATTGTATTATTAATTAAAATAATAATTAAATTATTAACTAATTAAATTAGAATACATTATTCATAAAATTAATTATAAATAATGTAATTATAATTTGTCTGATTAATTCATCAATAATATATAGTTTATCTAGTGGTATCCTATATAGGGTGTCCGTATTATTATACAGGGTGACCATATATGGAATATATTTGGACATGCATGTTGGATGGACATCCATATTTTGTACCCATGGGTACAGAATATGGACACCCCCGTTATCTATGGAATTAAAAGATTAAATAAAATTTTAAAATCACAATAATATCTATTATCATATAATATTAATATATTGTAATTTTTGAATACAAATAATGAGTCATAAGTTACGACTAATAAAATTTGAATACCATTTATTGTTAAAGTGTCCGTATTAGGTTATTTCCCCTATATAAGAACAACTTCCGATTTAAAGACAGTTCAGTGTATAGGACAATAGGTAGGACCTATAGGGAGTTGAATGTATTAGTCTGGTATAATACAACCTAAAATCTGATCCGTTATATATATAGGGGAAAGTAACCGAATACGGACAGTGCCCGAATACGGACACTCAGAAACCATAAATCATACAAAAAAAATTGTAATGAATAAAAAATTCATAATTATAAAAATAGTCTAAAAAAGTATTTTTTATTTTTTAATTATTCAAAATATTGCTAATATATCCAATAAACTGATTTTGTTATTACGTTTTTAAATTTATGAAAACATTTTTCAATTTTAAACCTTCTCAAGAATATACAAATGTATCTATATACAATATAATACTATATTATTAAAAACTAAAGCTTTCTAAAAATTTTATTTTTAATTTCTATATTTTTTATCAAATATTCATTAAGTTATAAGCATATATCTAGATGCCATATAAGTTCCTAATACGGACACTCTAAATGTCTTAATACGGACACCCTATAACAAATCAACGCATAGCGTATGAACTATTCTGATTTTCATAAAAATCGCGTGCGTTATAATATTAATACTACCAATAAAGCTAATTCTAAATTTTTTATTATTTAGACACTTAAATTGTATTATTAATTAAAAAATAATAAAAATAAATAAAATATTAACTAATTAAATTACAATATATTTTTCATAAAATTAATTATAAATAACGTACTTGTAATTTGTCTGATTGATTCATCAATATATAAAGTTTATCTAGTGGTATATAGGGTTTCCGTATTATAACACAGGGTGTCCGTATTCGGACACCCCCGTTATCTATGGAATTAAAATATTAAATACAATTTTAAAATTACAATAATATCTATAATCATATAATATTAATATATTGTAATTTTTGAATACAAATAATGAGTCATACAAAATTAAGACCATTTATTGTTAAAGTGTCCGTATTAGGTTACTTCCCCCTAGGGGAAAGTATCCGATTACCGACCCCCTCTCGTATCTCAGTAACTATAAGAGTTAACACAAAATTATATATAGGAACATACATGAACTGTTAATTATGTAATGATAAATATGAATAATTATTTTGTTTAAAATAATATTTAATCCTACAATTGTTATTTACTAAAATGTAATATTCTGTTTTTACTTTTTAAATATTTGAATAATAATTTTTTTTAAATCAATGTTTTAAATACTTTATTAATTAAAAGAAAACTTAATTTTGTACATAATATTGTAGATCTATAAAATGTTTATAACTTTATAAAAATAATTTAATTTGAATAACTATTAACCAATATATATTAATTATAGCAACCCATATGATTTTCCTATTACCGACCCCCTAAATTACCCTAATACCGACCCCATGTGATTTATAATATCCAAACAAAATATATCCGTATTTTACTTTAAATTATGTTATAAGTTGTTTGTGTATCATTGATATAGATTTAGGATTCATGATTCCAGTTGATTATATACATATTGATTAATAAATACATATTAAATAATAATATACACTATTGTAATATAATTACTATAAAGTTTAAATTTAAATTTAATAATACTATCAATTAAAACATAAATTCAATAAAAAATAAATTACGTCATGTTATAATTAATTATATTTATGTATACTAATATTATTATTGGATATTATAATACTACAATTATTTATACCACGATTATTTTAGGGGGTCGGTAATAGGGGAAGGAGGTCGGCATTAGGCACATGTATCCGATTACCAACCCGGGTCGGGGGCTCCCTGTTTATTCTTGTAAATATAATTATATCAACAATTTAGTATAGCCACATTATTCATTGCCATAATATTACCCTAATTACAAAATTTCAAATACATATATTTAATATTGAATAAGTTATTACAAATAATCATTTAGGGGTCGGTAATCGGAGACTTCCCCCTACATGGAATACATTTCCCAAATTTATTTGCAACGAAGAATATTTAAATGTATAAAATATTAAAAAGAAAGTGTGTAAGAACTTATAACATTAATCTACTAACAAATACATACATTTCATAATCCAACGTATTCCTATGCACATAACAACCAACACAAAACTGTATTAACTTATTTAAGTATAAACCGTGCGCAATATTTCAACAATTTATATGCATATAAATTGTATTTTTATTTTCATGAAAATATTTTTTATTATTTTATACGTTTTTATTATATACATCGGTCATTATTTCCGTGAAATAATGTATACAAATATAAACATCGAACTATTACCAAACCCAAAGTACATCGATGAAGTGATACATTATAATATAGGCCTACATAGGTTTGATAGGCGACACGCGTGTATCGCTTGGGCTTTGCCACTACGTCAGCCTGATGACACACAAGTGACAGGTGTCACGTGTCTATATATGTAGCTGCCCGCTAACCTTTTCTTGCGAGGACGTCAGTTTTGGATCGTCAGGTTTACCGGCGAGTTTTTCGCAGAGGTTCCACTTGTAGGTGAACAGTAGTCGACCACCGTAGTGCGATTGCATGTGGAATGTGCCCTTATCCAGGGTCTCGGCTATAGGCGGGGGCGAGGGTAAATATACATGACTAAAAGTATAGTACTAAGAGCAAAACCCTTTACTGATAGCATATTTATATATATATATATATATATATATATATATATATATATATAATATATTATATATATAGTCTGGGGTAGATTATGTATATATCTATATATGTATATATGTTGCCCATATAAATGATAATATAATCAATAATATTGTTATATATAAGAACATTAGTCTACCCTCCACATCGGAAATACAAATATTGTATTAATTATATTCAGTGTTTTTGTGCTCACAAAAAAGACTTTTTTTGTAAATATTAACACAAATACCACAGATTTAAAAATTGATTTATAATTTAAATATCCAAACAGGCTATAATAGAATACGACACATATTAATATTTTCCAATAGCACAACCGTCGTTAATCCATTAATAATCTTAATAATATTTCATCTTTTAATATAAGTTAACAAATGAAAACTATGAATTGATCGCTAACACAAAGTAGTATTGATGATAGTTCTGATTTTCAATCCGCCATTTTTCTCATCTTTAAGCAGAAGCATAATTCCGGTTTGTTTCTCACTTTCTGTGTGTGAGTTGTTTAATGTATACATTATTATACATATATGTTATTATATTATAATGTATAAAAACTTATAAGTTGTAAATATTATATATATATATATATAATAGGTAGATGGTACTCTATACTATATAGGGAAAGTAACCGAATAAGGACACTGCCATAATACGGACACTCTCAGTATATCAGAAACCATGAATCTTAAAATAAATGTAATGAATTACATTTTCACAATTATATAAATAGTCTAAATAAGTATTTTTTATTTTCTAATTATTAAAAATGGTTTTTTCTTAAAACCTTCTCAAGAATATACAAATATATGGATGTAAAACATAGCAATATATTATTAAAAAATAAATCATTCTAGATATTATATACATAATTTCTATATTTGTTAACAAATATTAATTAAGTTATAATAATATATCTATAGGTCATATAAATCCCTAATATGGATACCCTATAGAGTCTTATCTATAGATGTATTAATATATTAATATTAATGTCCGTATGAGGACACCCTATAACAAATCAGCACCCTATAATCATATAATATTAATATATTATAATTTTTGAAAAAAATATCGAGTCCTAAAATATGAAGACCATTTATTGTAAAAGTTTCCGTATTAGGTTACTTTCCCCTATAGGGGTATATGTATACATACACTTAGAATAGTCTCCATAATCCACACATACATACATATAATATATATAGTAGCATATATTTATATATATATATATAGTATATAATATACCTAGAATATGTATTAAGTATCTAAACTTGTGATTTTTCGCGCGTATATCTGTGAATGCTTACCTCGCGAATCATAATCACGGATTTATAGATTAAATATGTCAGCTATGTTATACATATATAATATATGAATAATATGTCAATATTCGCCTATAGACGGATATTCGCAAATGGGGTAGATTTCGAGCTTATATATAAGCTATATAAGCTATATTCGCGAGTGCGTCGTTACCAACGCTTAAGCACTCGACTAACTACAGACTAACTGTCACACACACAGAATGCTAACCACAAGATTCGTATACTTTTCCGACGAGGATGCCGTTCTTCTTTACCGTGTTCAGATAGGCCGCCCATCTAGCATTGTTAGCCGTCACATCTAATCGTCGAGTTATACGTTGTTATAGTACTATAGTATACTATAGTAGTATATGCATTACTATAGTGAAATATTTGTATTACTGTAAACTATTCTATGACCGGTGATATACTCCCCGCTATAAAATATGAATACACCATAATTATATATTTAACTATAAATTATACATTTATTAATAATGTATATTATTACCTGTATGTTCTAGTATACAATAAGTTAAGGGTTGGTGATTTTATGTATTTTATAATTTAATTTAATATATATGATTACCTATGGGTGACAGCTAGATAGCCTACCTACCGTATAAATATCACTTAGTTACCACAATAACAAGCGCATAATAACCGATAAGATGTTCTTTATGATCACGTGTGTTAGTATGTTTAACCACGTGAGCGATGACGTTATCTTTAACGTGGCGGTGGGCGTGGTCTAACTTCGCCGCGCTTCCTCCTCTATCGTTTCCGTGATGCGCACGCAATTCGTTCTCTTCGGAATCACGTACCGAGTGTTTCGAACCGTCAACTTCGGGCGTTTCGTTATCGGGCCTATTGGCTAGGACCCCTATACCGGGAAGATCCGCTAGGTGGGGTATTTCATCGCTAGGGGGCATCTGCGGCCATATCGGCTGACGATTCACGTCATTCATCTTAGCGAACTGGTATTCGTCGCCGGCCTCGTTCTGGAGTCGGTTCATGTTCATTATATCCGTAGCCGAACCCTTACCTGTGACGTCACGTATAGGATGATCATTATCATGATGTTGAAGGTGGTAATAGTTTATTAGAACGTCCTAAATGTTGGGCCAGGTATGCCCTTTCGCTCGTGAGGGAACATTTAAATATAATAACAATAACATAATATATATATATATATATATATACATAAAGAATAATTGTCTCGACAAGCTTTAGTTTCTATAATTACACAGGAGAAAAAGTATCAATATGATATATATATATATATATATATATATATACTTCCATATAGGCACATCCATCCTATGTAATATGTGGTTCAACCCCCATCCCGACCGATACAATATATTTCAAAATATTATTTTGAAGTGATATATTATTATATTACTATATATTACTATATATTAACGAAAGCCGATTGTTTTGTACATACCATTATATAATGGTATGTACAAAACAATCGGCTTTCGTTAAAACCATCAACATATCTCTATATAGTATAGTATACTAGAACGAATTATATGGTACATTAGATAAGTCTGATTATAAGTAGACTCACACTGTATGAACATTGTATGTATACATATGTGTGTACATATGTGTGTACAATGTATACATTGTACACACATATGTATTTGGACTCACAGTTTCATCAACGTTACTGGATGGCATGAAAGGATACACATAAAATAACAATATATATATATATATTTGATTAAATTACATAAGATTACTCATACATATTATTTAATACCTAATTTATAGATCCGGATGGGATTTGAATCCGAATACGACGGTATAAGCCTTCATGTTGTAGCATTAACTAGCCAGGCAGTTATATATATATAGTGAATTAAAGTGAATGTGTTAACCTTTAGTTTAATATAAATAATATATAAAAAATAGAGTTTTGATGTCTGATTTATTTACATTAACGTACAATGGTACGTCGTACATATATAAACACACACATAAACATATATATATATATACACATTAACCATATAAATATAATTACTTCATAGACTATATGTTATCATTGATATTATTATTATAAATATTATTTAAATATAATCGCTATTGCGATACTAGAGTAAACTCTCAAGGACATATATTTAATATATCACGGAAGTGTTTTTATAATTAATAATATCGTATAATACATAGAAAATTGCATGCACCGAACCGAAATAGTATAGAAGGTATACGACGAAACCGCTGAGAACTACGAAGGTGAGACAACCTCTGCACATACACTTCATGGCCGCCATCTTGGAGGCGTTATCTTGATAATGATTGACAGCTCGATGTCTGAACATCTACGTGGAGAACGCTATAGTACAGGGGAGCCTGTGTGTAGTTGGTGACTTTGTTATGTATAGAGAAAAAAAAGAGAGCTAGAGAGAGAATAAAAGAGATAGATGAATAAAGAGAAATAGAAAAAGAGATAGAGATATAGATAAATAGATATAGAGATATCGATATATAGAGAAATAGAGAGAGATGTAGATATATAAATAGAAGGAGGTAAATAGAGAGGGAGATATGGAGAGCGATAAAGAAAGATAAATATAGAGATATACAGAGATATAGAGATATAGAGGTGATAATGAACATAAGGGTATTACAAATTAATGAGAAGAATATATAAAATAAAAATATTCGGACACAATACTTTTCCTCAAGGAACGTCATGAGTGTGATCATATGGAACCGACAAAGATTACATAATTTGTACGAATATCTTTTATTATATACAACTGACATCAACCAGTTGTGAACGTGTCCATGAATACCTATAGGTAAATATATTTAACGTAGACGGTGAGAAATAATCCTATGATTTAACGTACCAAAAACACTAGACAGATCAAGAAGAACCAAGTAACAAGAAGCGTTATTATCCATATATTGTATAATATCATTAAACATACTATTTAGGGCAGTTTCTGTACTACGATTTGGAAGATATTCACTCTGAAAGCAATCCACTAAAGAATTTGATATAATATAATCAATAAGCTGACGCGAAACTATACTTAACATATTCTCAGAAATTGATGATAATTGCGAAACTGGGAGATAGTTGGATAGTTTGGAAGGATCCAGATTATGCTTCTTTAATATCAGAATAATATAGGAATACTTCATTTATTGTGGAACAATGGAGTAAGATAGTAATAAAGACACATGTATTTGTATAAATTAGATATGAAGATAATCTATGAAGTACATTATGAGGAATTGGATCAAGTGGAGAAACAACACATGAGAGAAAGGACCACAGAAGAACTGGATAAATTAAAACAGGACCAATTAGTATCAGAAGAAATAGGTGGAATTTCTAAGTAAACAGATTCTACTATAAGAAGATAATCTATTATCTTAAAAATGTTATTTAGAACAAATTCAGTAATTAAAGAACAAAGATTATCATCGGGACCATCTGGTAGTTTTATAATCTGATTTCTACTAATAAGAGACAATTCAAAAGAAATTGGAAGATTTAAAATTTTAATTTTAAAAGCTTCTTTGGAAGAAGTTCCATACTTATTTAGTTTATCAATATAGATGGAATATTTTGCCGCTGGTAGCTTTTTCCTGTACAAAGATCTAATATTTTTTAAATATTCAAGATGGGTAAAACATTTGCTTCATCTGAATTTCAACTGATGGTAGTTAAGTTTTCTCCTTAGAAGAACAAGGTTATTATTAAACCAAGGAGAATGGACACTATATATATTGGTACTATTAATTAAAGGTGAGTGCTTATTAAGATACGTTCGTAATGAATCAATAAAAGTATAAGAAGATATTTAAATCGCTGAAGATGTATTTTGAAACATGATATGTGAATATACAGAATTAACGAATAATTGTGGATTAATCCAATCTAAATTTATTAATTAATCTACATTAATTAATGTTTGAAATATATATGTAGTAGGTTTATTCCTATTTTACATGGTCATTTAATACAAAAGGAGAAACAACTTAATCCAACAAATAACACTATAGTGTTATTTGTTGTCGTATATTTGTTAATCGTACACGATAAGGAATGAGATTACCCTGAGTAGGTTTCGATATTATAAATGAATTAGGGTGAGTACTCTAATCTATAGTATTACCAATAGGGGCGCTGCAACAGTGGGGGACGTGGGATATGTCCTCCCACTTTAAATTGTAGGGGACCTCCAACGTAATGATCCCCCCACTTTTACCACATTTATTTTGATTGGTTGGTCCCCCTACATACAAAATCATTCCAGCGCCCCTAATTACCACTAGTATGTATGGGGAAATCACCAAGTTGATTATACGAATATTCAAAGATAAGCTTCTTAACATATTCAGAAGATAATGAATGTGCATTTAATTGAATATTAAAATAACCAATAATAACAGTGTTAACCGATGTGATATAGAGGATAGGTCAGTTAAGAAACGCTGTAGTCTAGATTAAGGTGGACGGCAGATAAGTATAATTACAATGGTACATAAGGAAGGAAACTGTATATCAGAATTTCACATGAAGATAAATATTGGGTCTTGTACATAATAGCTTAAGTTCCGATGATAATAACAGAGCTAGGCCGCCAACACGACGTTTTGTAGATCTATTAGCAAGCGATAATTTAAAACCACCAGAGGTCAGTTGGGTAGCTAGAGCATAATCATAATTAGTTAGCCAAGTCTCAGTAATAGCAGATATAGAATAATCAGAATTAATAATTAATTAAATAATCAAATCAACTTTATTTCGTACTGATATAGCATTGAGGAATTAAAAAGAATATTTGTTTGGGAGAGTTCACAGGTAGTCAATCAACAGGTAAATATTTGTTATGTGATTTACCGAAGGAATCATATGATTGGGACCATTTCTCGAACTCTTCAGTAATATGATTATAAGGATTGTATTTCTAGTCAATAGGGTTCATCATTGATTGTAGAACGAAGTTGGTAAGTTATACACCTTCTATTGAATACACACTTGAAGATAGTGATGCATACTTTTGAGGCATGCAAGAGAATACGACCAGTCTTAATGGATTCACGATGAATATATGGGCGTATAAATATGGACTTAAAGTCTGCTGACTGAAGAGATGACCTTGAATGTAATAAAGTATCAGTCGTACACGACGAATATAGTACCAGATTAGCATAGTAAGATATAAAAGAGTAGTCGGTAATAGGTTGGGATCGAGATGAAGGTGGACAAATAATGATTTTATATATGTTAAGTTTCTATTGGCAGGTCAATATTTATATATAACATATATAACATATATATATAAAGTATTATATATTTGATCATAAGTAACCGTATTATACGCCTACCTATTAAATAGAATACAGTATACCGTGTATACTTATTACGCGTGTATTGCATATAATAATTAAACTATTATATTAGTAATGTATATATATATATATATATGCAATAAACTATGAAATTACGTAATAAAATTCGCATTCTATACGTATATAGTTATAGGGGTGTATGCAGGTATATATATATATACACACACCTGCATTTAAGAAATATAGCTTGCGAATTTCTAGCGACATTTGACATATTATTGTGTGTACAGTGTATACTATACATTGAGTGTACTGGGTACCCACACATCGTAATCGGGACGTGTATAATAATAGGTTACGTAAACCCCCCGCCATATTACGTAATCGATTGTCACGTATATCATGACTCATGATCAGGCCGTACTAAATACGTGCAAATTGCACGTATGCACGTATTTGCACGTATTGAAAATTTTAAAATGCACGTATAAGTGCACATATACGTGCACTTAAGATTTAACTATTATATACAAATATAACCTCAAAACAATGAAAATATAGTTTGATATATTCTAAATAATAAAATTGATTTATTTTTCTGCTATATATATATTTTTTTAATATTGCTTCTATTTTAATCCTGGATATTAGTTATTTCTATTATTATTGGATACAAATTTATAAAAATTAATTTTGTAAAAATATTTTTTATTTAATAATTAATATGGCAACAAAGAGAGATTACAGATTTAATATAAAACATTTAATTACATATGGTTTAGTGATTAGCCAGAGATGTAGTAAAACGGAAAATGTAATTGGTGTAGCCTGTAATTTCTGTATATTTTTTGAAAAACAACAAAATGAAGACGGCGAAATTGTTAGAAAAAGGAGCAAAACTAATAAATATTTCACACACCCATTTAGGACAGACAACTATCTTCAACATTTAAAGTTAATACACAAAAACAAATGGTTAGAATATCAAAGTCTATGTACATTATCTAAACAATCCTATTTTACTGAGAAACAGAAAAATCAAATTTCTAATTATTTTATTGAACCTGATAATACAGTAAAAATATTTATTTCAAAAGATATAATTTAATTAATATTCAAGCATTATTTAAGTGAAGAAGAATATGAGCAAGATATTACAAATTTAAAAAAATATTTACCATGTAAAATAGAAAATGATTTACCATGTAAAATAGAAAATGATATACTTTATATACATATTACAAATAAATTACAATTTCAATTAATTATAAATCATATCAGCATTGGTAGTTCTTTTAGAAATACAGTAAGAGCGTTAACTTTTACCAAAGAATTAACTGGTATGGTATCAATCGGATGTACCCATAGTGATATGGTTAGAAAATATACAAGAAGTGTATGTCTAATCAATTTGGAAAGAATAAAAGAAATTTTATCTAAAGTATGGTGTTTCTCAATTGCCTTAGATATGGCAACATGCCGAAATTCATCTTACCTTGATTTAAGAATACGTTTGTTTTATAATGAAATGGTCAATTTACATATTTTAGCAGTTCCAGTGCCTGACCATCATACTGCGGATGCAATATATAAGGTTTATAATCAAAGTATACGTTATATATATATTATATTATATATATATATATATATATATATATATATATAAAAAAAAAAAAAAAAAAAAAAAAAAAAATCTATATGATAAAACGGAATGCTCCATAATAGCTGGAGGAGAATTATCTGATTGGTTCCCAGTTAATATTGGCGTGAGACAAGGCTGTATTATGTCACCAAGTTTATTCAACATATTCCTGGAATATGTAATGAAGGGTGTTAAAAGTTTGAACCGTGACTTTCAATTAAACGAAAATATGTCTGTTGATATCAGATACGCAGACGATACGACACTCATATCTGCTGTATTCGAAAAACTGCAACTATCTACATTGGAACTTGAACAAGCTTGTCAAAAATGGGGTTTGAAGATAAATCCTCTTAAATGCGCAATAATTACACCAGATAGCAATGCTGAAATTGAAATCGACAACAACGTTGTTCCCAAAGTTTCCAAGTTCAAATTTCTGGGTAGTCTTGTTCCAGACTGCTCCTCAGATGTTCAACACCGAATATCAATGGCATCACAAGCTTTCGGTCGACTGAGAACGATATGGTCATCAAAAGACGTGTCAATACATCTTAAGACTAGACTTTACGGGGCACTCATTCTGCCGATTGCCACATACGGTTCAGAATCATGGACTACAAGACGAAAAGAAATAGATGCGCTACTAGTGTTTGAAATGAAATGCCTTAGAGCTATACTCCGTATTACTAGGTCTGACAGACTCAGAAACACCATGATACGAAAGAAACTAAACATAAGCGAGACGATAGAAGACATCGTTCTTAAAAGAAGACTTCGCTGGTTTGGTCATGTTGTCAGGAATACGTCAACACTACATTCCAGCTACAAGCTAGATTTCAAAAAAAAGAGACCAAGAGGACGCCCGCCAAAAAGATGGTCTGATGGCATAAGGGAACAGTGCGGTGAGCCACTCTTAAATATAGAGAGACGAGCCAAACGACGAGATGCCTTCGGAAACTATGTATTCATGTGGAAAGCAAAGGGACGATAATCCTACGCATTTAAGTCAAGTAAGTCATATATATATAATTATGTTTGTATTACTATAATAATAATTATTATTAGGCATTTACTAACGTCATGGATGTATTATTACCTAATTGGAAAAATAAAATTTTGGGAGTTACCACAGACGGAGAAAGAAAAATGACTGGTAAAATTAAAGGTAGGTTTAATATAATACATTTATAAAGATGCTTGATTAAACTATAAAATATATTTATAGGCGTCGCTACATTATTTGAAAAAGATGCATTGGATGGTTTTTTTTAGAGTTTGGTGTGGTGCTCACCAGTTGGATTTAGTTATGCAAAGATATTTTAAATCTTTGACAGATAACTTTTATTTGATATTGACCAAATTAATAAGTTTCTTGAGAAGACAGTATAATCTAATTTCTCAAATGAAAACTAAAGCTCCAATGGTTTGAAAACATGTATAGACAATTTGTATTACAATAAATTGATACCTAAATATTTCAATAGTAATTTATCATTATTATTAACAATATATTTATAATAAAGGATTAAATATATGAATCTAATAGGAATACTATTTGTAGTTATCTTCAACACGATGGTTGTCAATGGGAAATGTAACCAAATGGTTCAAAGAACATAGAGTTCAGATAAGAGAATATTTAATGGAAAAAAATGTAAACGATATGGCCCCAAACTCGTGGTGGATTCAACTAATGATAGTTGAAAATATATCATTTGAATCTTCAGAATCGAGTAAATTATTACAAAGCAGGGACATAATAATATGTGAACAAGAAAACATTTTAAATGAATTAGTGAACACTTACTTAGAATTTATACAAGTTGAAAAATATGATTTAGAAACCATTGGCAATGAGGTTAGTTTCTTCGATATATTTATCAAACTGAATAATATTTGTATTATAAATAGGAAAATGTATTAAGTTTATGTAGAAAATTCAGTGCAAAGAGTATTCATATAAAAGCATATATTATGGTATGTATATTACTAAGCGAATATGAATATGAATATGAATTATATAAATAATTTTTTTAGGATCGAGGTTCTTTTATAACAAATTTATATAATAATTTGACAATTGAAGAAAAAGATGATTTACTAAAGTTTACTGGTATAAATATGTTGAACTTAATTTCAAATTTATCGAAAATTAAATCCCTTCGAGACTCTTCAAATGAAGCATCCATAGTTGAATTCCCAACAATACTACCATGTGAATTGGTAAATTTACCAATTAACGAGTTTACTAAGATTATACATAGACAACAGAGAAGATTGTTAAATACATTCACTCTATCAGATATTGATATAATAGAGCAAGAATTTTTAAATTTAAAACGTGAATTTAAAAAAAATATTAATTTATTTGATGAAAATACTATGACATTTAATAGTTGGAATGGTTTAAATTATCCATTATTAAAAATGTACTGTGGTGGGTTGTCGACAGTTTTCCTGGGAACAGCCAACGTTGAAAGTGACTTCAGTATAGTGAATTTTGAAAAGTCAGATTATCGAACAAGTCTGTCAGATTTTTCATTGGAAGGAATACTACATTGTAAACAGTATGATCAGTTGAATACGTATTGGAATAATATAATTAAAGAGGTTTGAATTTGATATTACATTAATTAATTATTAACAGCATTTTATTTAATAGGACGGTACTGAGATGCTGATCTTGTAGCAATGTTTTATGGAATAATATATTATTATATTAAAAATTATATCCTGTTTTATATTATTTCAATAAAATTATGTCATCAATTCCTTTAATTTTATTGACTATTCTTTAATATTATGCTAATAATATAATATAATATATTGTCTATTAATAATTGTTTAAATATCATTAAACAATAATGTAATTATAAGTTAGTATATCAGTAAAATTAAATTGTATCATTAATGCACGTATTTGCACGTATTGAAATCTCAAAAGTGCACGTATTTAAGCTAAATACGTGCAAATCGGGTTTGCACATATTTAGGAAGGTCTGCTCATGATGCATGAGTCATGACGCATGCAGTACATGTGTACGGTGCTTGTGTACTTACCGTATGTCCTATTCGTGAGAAGTCCTACTAGTGATTCGCTATAGGTCAGGCGGTATTAATAGACGAATGTTACAACACATATAATTATATTACGCAATCGAACGGAACAATTAAACACAACGATAACTTATTAACACGCGAACTATCGTCAAACACACACACACACACGATATAGTTGTTGTGGTCTGCTGTACGATACGCTAGTCTTGATGTAGGTTCCTAGATGTAGAATCGTAAAAAATGTTTATTCGAACTTTGACCCGGCGATGATCTCATCTCGACACTCCCCTTGCGTGCACATTGTATAGTATACAACCTATAGGTTATGCGATGATAAGCCGATAACACATACAACATAGTATTATCATAACTATTATCATTATATTACTGCTATCATCGTAATATATATATATATATATATATATATATATATAGTCCATTCAGCAGACATAATAAATACGATTTATTATAGAATATGGAGAAACGTTTGTGTATTCATGGATATATAATTTATGTTATTATCATTATTATAACATTCATTTTATCGAAATTTATAAATTAGTATGTAATTTACCTAGCAAAATGAATAAACATATATGTATTATTTACATTCAAATAACTTTATAATTTATTTATTTTAAATAAATTATTAATTATACTCATATATTTATTTATTTACATATAGTTTATTGACTACAAAAACACATGGTGATTATAAGCGTAGTTAGATAATAAAAAACAAAAATAATAAAATAGAACGAATTACAATGAATTAAAATGAACATACAGTTTATGTTTAAACACTGAAAGTGATGTTATACAACGAATATCCATTGGCAGTGAATTCCAGCTTCTGGGAGCAATAACCGAGAAAGCTGATTCAGAGTAGGCCAAAGATGTTGAGCGTTGAACCAACTTCATGATGTGGCACTACCAACTATATCTCACGTACTCATACGTATACATGTATACGTATATATATATATATATATATATATATATATATATATATATACTCATACGTATACATACGTATGTATATTTGTATATATATACATATACTATATGCCATATAGGTATACTTGTACCTATCTTGACACGGTAACGAGGCAGAAGACTTGTGGAAATAAACTTCATCTTTCATCAGTGTAATTTACCACATGTGGTAAATATGTCCTTCTTTATTCTACGCTTGATTGACTGCGGTATGTATACATATATATCATATAGGGAGATTAATATATACGAAATGAGTGCTAGGGTGGTCAAGTTAAGTATAATTTACTGTTCGCACGATACGTTAACTATAGTTTAGTCAACTGAATGACACCGCCGTACATAACTTATAAGATCTTATAGGTATACCTACTTTGCCATGGAAGATACAACATTTTATTTATGAGTATAAACATATGATACATTATATATAGGTGTAAATATGTGTATTCGTAAATAATAGTTTCTACTAATTATAATAAATAGAAATAAACTATTATAATTGTTAATAATTATAATATATTATATTAAAATAATTATTTATCATAATAAAATAATTATATAAATATATTATAGTGGACGAGAAAAACATCAAGAAGGTATCGGATTTATAGTACGAAAGGAACTGATAAACGCAGTACTAAACTATACTACCATATCCAGCCGAGTAATTTCAATACGCTTGAAAGCAAGTCCAATTACCATCACGATAATACAAATATACGCTCCTACATCTACATATAATGATGAAATCTAGCAATTCTATGAAACTGTTGATAATACTATACAAGAATCACATAAAAAAGATATATTAATTGTGCAAGGTGATTTCAATGTAAAAATTGGAAGTGATGCAAATGAGGAATGGGCTGAATGCGCTGGGCGATTTGGAATAGGAGTAAGACATGATAGAGGCCAGAGATTACTAGAATTTGCTGGAAAACACAGACTGTTAGCGGCGAATACATTATTTCCACATAAAAATTCAAGGTGTACCACATGGCACTCTCCTAATGGTGAAGTTCACAACCAAATAGATTATATCTTAACGCCACAACGTTTCAAGTCTAGCATCATTCGCACCAGCACAAGAACATATCCAGGTTCAGACATCAATAGTGATCATGACCTTGTACTATGTAACATGAAACTCAAACTGAAGGTGAATAGAAAACCAAAGACCACACGAATACGATTCGATGTAAACAAGCTTACAAATGGAAAGACTGCAGATAATTACAAAGACGAATTGGAAAAACAACTTAAAGAGTTAGATATTCATAAATATGACCTTACCACATCTTATAAGAAAATTGAAGACATAATTATTGACTCAGCGACAAGAACTATAGGAAAATATAGAAGAAAAAAACAACCATGGATCACAAACGACATACTTGATCTGTGCGATGAAATACGATCTCTTAAAGCAGCTAAAAATAAGAACAATATAGAACTTATTAGAAAATATAGAAAAGTCAATAATAAAATACGCAAAGACATGAAGACAGCAAAAGATCAGTGGATACAGATGCAATGTAAATCAATAAATGAAGACATGAAATATGGACGACATAACAAAAGAGCATATGAAACTTTCAAAAGTCTCACAAAAACTCCATCAAGAAGTACTTCGATAATAGAAGATAAGAACGGACACCGTCGGACAGCCGCTAGCTGAAGAAAACTCTATTTTAAAGCGATGGACAGAATACTGTCAGGAACTTTATAACTATCCTATCAAACCTGACCATAGCATCATACTCAGTCAGAACACAGATAATTTAGATGAACTACCAATTTTAAAATCAGAAGTAGAAGATGCTATACAAAAACTTAAAGAAGGTAAATCTCCTGGCATTGATAACATACCTGGTGAGTTACTAAAATACGGAGGAGACGCAATCGTTAATGTGTTCACAGAATTATGTCAATTATCATGGTCTAACAAAGAATGGCCAAAACAATAGAGCCCCTAATAGTACCAATTCCAAAAAAAGGCAATCTCAGAAAGTGTGAGAATTATAGAACTCTGAGCCTAATATGCCACTCAAGCAAAATTCTATTGAGAATTATATTGAATAGATTAACCTCGCAAGCTGAAGAAGTACTCTCGGAAGAATAAGCTGATTTTAGGAAAGGAAGAAGTACCACTGAGCAGATATTCAATTGTAGAAATCTAATAGAAAAACACTTAGAAAGCCAAAAGGACTTATATCACAATTTCATAGACTTTAAAAAAGCTTTTGATATAGTCTGGCATGAGGGACTCTGGTCAACTCTCAATAAATATGGCATCGACTCTAATATAACTTTAATGATTAAATAATTATATACAAATTCCACAAGCGCAATGCTGTTTAATAGTATACAAGGTCAGATGTTCAAGACAACTGTTGGTGTGATACAGGGATGTCTACTATCTCCTGTGCTCTTCAATTTATTTCTTGAAGAGATTATGGCTGGAATTCAAGATGAGCATATATCTACAATATCAATTGGTGGCCGAAATCTATCTAATCTCAGATTCGCCGATGATATAGACTTTGTAGCTGGATCAAACGATGATCTTAAATACTCACAAACAAGCTATCAAGTAGTGCTAGTTGGTATGGAATGCAAATTAGTGCAGAAAAGAGCAAGATAATGATAAACAGTAACAAAAGAAATCTTCATTCCAACATCAAATTATATGGAGAAAAGCTAGAAGAAGTAGAATAGTTTAAATATCTCTGTGCTACAATTACAAAAGATGGCTCAAGCGACTCTGAGATTAAAATAAGATTAGCTCAAGCTACATCGGCTATGGTAAAGCTAACTACAATCTGGAATAGCAAAGATATCCGTTTCAAGCTTAAATATAATCTCTACCGCTCTCTAGTACTGTCTATTCTAACGTATGGGTGTGAATCTTGGATTATAAGTGCCATTTCCACAAAAAAACTACAATGTTTCGAAAACAAATCACATAGAAAACTTCTTGGAATTACATACAGAGAAATGAAGACAAACGAGTACATCAAAGGTGTGATGATAAGTTTAATTGGTACATATGAACCAATAGTACAGTCCATCCGCCGAAGAAAATTAAAATGGTACGGTCATACAATTAGACATGACACCCTTAGCAAAACAATCCTTCAAGGTATGGTTGAAGGTAATCGTAAATGTGGCAGACCAAAAAGGAAATGGATTGATGACATCAAAGAATGGAGTAAGCTGAATCAGTCCGACTTAATGGTAAAGCCACACGACCGCAACGAATGGCGACGGCATTGTTTGACAGCCAGCTCATTGATTTCCCCTATGATTCGCGAGTCAAGGGAATAAAGTAAAGTAAATAACAATTGTTAATAATTATAATATATTATAATAAAATAATTATTTATCATAATAAAATAATTATATAAATTTTATTTGTTGAAATTAAAAATATATAAATAATTATATTAATTACAAAACTAAAGTTAATAACAATTATATATAGTATACAAACAACTATATATTGTATACAAACATATAAAATGTTAGCAGATATAAATTAAATGTATAAATCTAATATAGGTCAACTATTTTAATTAAATCTAATTAGTAATAACCGAGGATTTGCGAAAATAAAACTTCCAAGCAATCAAGAAATAACGTATCGTAAATTAAAACAATTAAGAATAAACGTATACATTCAACATGAACGCTAATATTATCGGATATGTGTATTTAATACTGGTTCTCTATTAAAGAATCACTGAAAGTAGAAACTGTATATAAACTATACATCGAGCGGAATATGATAATGTAGTAGCAATACCTAGCGGAATTTGTACGCACTTCGACTTCGAAATGAACGCATATGAGAAAACTAATGAAAAAGAACAACAAAATGGCGTACCGAACAATGACAAGGACGCTAATGATACCATAAATTGGATCGCACAATCATCACCAGCTTACGCGGATGTAGATTTGATTGGGAGAAATTTACAACTGGAATCAAAGATTAACAAACTGGAAATTAGTAATCATCAATATAAAGAATATGTTAGTTTTATCAAATATATATACAGTATATTAATATTACGTAAAACAAACCACAATACGTATACTACATATGAAATAATCATAGACTTTACAGTCTTTAGCAAGTCGACGAGTTTCAATATCATAATGTAGATATTGAATATACTCGAGTGATCAATGTGAGCTAGATAGTAAGGAATCAAGTGATATCAAGTGATAAGAGTGATAAGAGCGATAAGAGCGATAATATGACAATAATGTTAAGTGCTATCTCAGGCCCACGTGACGAAGTTAATCACGTGTTAATGTGTTGCCTATTAATATAATAAACTAATTAATTACCCAATTGGGTTATATATTATATAATAAAGTAAATTCTATGTTCACAAATGTATGAACATCGATATACAGGTCGATTGTTAGATTAAAGAGAAAGATCGAGAAAGGTATTCTTAATTATAGGATTACTATATATATATGTTCAATAAAAGGAGTAAGGATAACATAGATAAGAGATAAACAAGATATATTAGTGGAGGTGATCATAAATTGTGAAATAGTAGACCGTAACAATTTAAGAGTGGAATAATATTAAGAAGAGAGTAAGAATAAATAAAAATACCGAATACTTGAACTTAAAAGATTATGGAGATAGTGTTTATTTTAAGTGAACGCTAATTTTTGTATTAACTGTATTATTGTTGTTCTCTTTTCATGTTATTGTTTAATTGATAAATCTACAGTCTATAGACAAGTTTAATAATAGTGAACTATTATCTTCATGAAGATTTATATATATATATATGTATATTTACGTTATAATATGGGCCTACACTACAATACGACGTCAACATAAAACCTATGTATGACCACGCCTACTCTTTAACAATAGATTGCGATGACAAAAGAGAACGCAAATCTGCGAATAATGACCTTGCTGTCAACGATAGTCACGTGGCATTACGATGAGTCAGCCCCTCTGAACGGTTATTACGTAACATCCATCACGTGATACTTCATTTGTCACGTGAACATTAATATTATCGCTAAATTATTATCGCTGAATCCTCAAAGTTTCGTTATTAAAGTTGAAACTTTACTTAATATTACAAATATTTACTATAGTACTATAGTACACTATTTACTATTTACTATATAACTATATATAGTGTATATATATATATATATATATATATATATATATATATATATATATATATATATATATATATATATATATATATATACACTCTAATATACAAATTATATATATATATATATATATATATATAGTATATTCACTGTATAGTAGGTCCTATACAGTATATAATTAATATAGTGTATATTACATGCGAATAAATGAACTCTATTTTAACCTATAGGTTATTAGCTAATAAATAAATAAGTATACTTACATCCATATATGGACATGTATACATTACTATATTATAACACATGGTTATGCCGATGGGTTCTCGCGAGAAACTCTCGTCGTTACCGAGGCATCGCGCACGGCATGCATGTCCTCGTTATGTCCTTCCATTAACATCGCAACACTTCGCCGCATAGTTAACGACAAAATAGCGGCATGCATGTCCTCGTTATGTCCTTCCATTAACATCGCAACACTTCGCCGCATAGTTAACGACAAAATAGCGGCATGCATGTCCTCGTTATGTCCTTCCATTAACATCGCAACACTTCGCCGCATAGTTAACGACAAAATAGCGGCATGCATGTCCTCGTTATGTCCTTCCATTAACATCGCAACACTTCGCCGCATAGTTAACGACAAAATAGCCGCTTTGATGTCTATTAAATCTGCAACCGACGCGGAGAACAATGAAGAAGTATTGTCTCGCTACGCTAACACTAAAGATTCCGCATCAGGTTCGCGAGTAACACAAGTATACGTGTATTACTATAAGGGGCGCTGGAACCATGGTGTATGTAGGGGGACCAACCAATCAAAATAAATGTTGTGATAAAAGTTGGGGGGGACCATACATAGAAGGTTCCCATATATTGTAAAGTAGGGGGGGGGGGAGAGCATATCCCCGTCCCCCTGTTGCAACGCTCCATAACGGAATATGTTTTATCGTTTCAGGATAATAATGTATTATTAGTATTAGCGTATAAAGTATACTATACGTTCATTTAAATCATAAAGTTCATACATATATAAACATGATAAATAACATCGAATATTTGCAATACAACTTTAGAGATAAAACGAATTGAATCTGATAAGTTCGAAATCACCCCTACTGTATCGCAAGTATGCATATATATATATATATATATATATATATATATATATATATATATATATATATATATATATATACATATACTTAGTTTATTATATATATATATATATATAATAATATATATCATATTAATTATTTATATATTATATTAATTCCAAGTATGCTTCATATATGAGGTATATAGGTATACCTTGACTTTCTCTTACGTATATTTAAATTCATTAAAAACGATGGATATAAGTATTCGGTCGTTCGTCAGACGTTGGCTTCGACTACCTTCAGATACTTCACTCGGTGTATTCTACGCACCTAGTAGTGTCGGTGGGATAGCTATCACTCGTCTTTTTCTGGCAATACCGGTGCTGCGGCTAAAAAGGATTTCATCCATTAGAAGGAATGATGACACTATTATTCAAACTCTTCCCAATAGCGTTATTCTAAAATCGTTTACACCTCGAATATACGATGAATACACGTTTATTGATAACACGTCCATAAATAAATATCATTCAATATATTTATTTAATTCTGTCGATGGCAAGGGTTTATAATTAGGCACGCATAGTCCTTTTATTAATAATTGGATAACTTCTCCTATAAAGATGTTTTCTGGTCGCGATTTTGTAGATATGGTAAAGCTAAAGCACGGTCTACTGTATACACATTACAGATGTAAACGTATGTTTCCAAGTTTAAATACAAACTGTTTAAGGCGAGGGTGTAATTATAAATATGACTGCCTAAATCATATTATGCAGACCTGTAGATTTAATTATAATAACATTATTCACAGGCATAATTATGTTAACGATCTTTTAATCACTCTACTGAATAAGTACAAATTTACAACTATACTGGAACCACACATACGAACTCAACTTGGCTTACGCAAACCTGACTTACTGGCTTACCGAAATGACATTGTTTATATTATAGATACGCAAATTTCAACTGATACAATAGATACCTATACTAATTACCGACATAAAACTGAATACTATAATAAACCTGAAATACTCTCCTACGCAAAACAAATTACTGGTGCAAAGCAGGCTAAATTAAGTGCCTCTTGTTAGAACTGGCGTGGTACACCCTCATCCCTAACGTCTAAATACCTATATTCGTTAGGCCTGAGGAAGCATGATATTACGCTACTCAGTATTCGTGTCATGACAGGCAGTCAAAATATTTATCGCAAATACTGCTGCAATGGATTATTGTAAAATCCTTTATTATCTGGCCTCTCCCTTGCCTACTTCGTCATGTTTTTATTAATATGTTTTCGCTAATAAATGGGATAATTGGCTCTGGTTATTAACTAACCATTGTCTGAAAAAAATATATATATATATACTTAGTTTATTCTATATATATATAATAATATATATCATATTAATGATATCAATGTATACATATATTATTAAATACTCATTATTCAATTAATCGATACTTTAAATCTGTTATCGAATTTCGAAATTAATAATATTTACATAATTCTTGATAGATATTCTGACAATATAAATAGGGCATCCAAGGGGTTATTTATGATGATAGGGTGTCCAAAGGGTTCATTATATTGATTAATATATTAAATGCATATATTCTTTTCATTGAAAGTATCTTTTCTATAATAATAATTCTATTATCTCGTAAATATGCTTTTAAAATTATTAATATTAGTTAATTTATCAATTAAGGTTTCAAAAAAATAATACATTATCTTTCAAATGTTTGTGAATTATATTGATATTTGATAACATCATTTACCATATAATAAAGATATTAACTAAATATAGAAATTTATTTCACAATGTTGTAATATTATACCTGTCCGACGTACACCGTATAGTAGGGAACTTCTTGATCGGTATAATCTGAAAAGCTACAGCTATAGCTGTATACTGTATAGATATAGCTGTATACATGTATAAGTATAATAGTATATTATATCATAATATACAATATTATATCTAAAATCATCGTATGGTTATCTTTCAGTTCTATAATAGAGTGGTGCCTTAGATATCATCTTGTTTTACATTATTTATTATTTAAAAAATGTTCAATAATGTTATTTAAACTTCCGAAGTATTGTTGATCTTGAAAAAAATAAATCTAGGTGTCAATATCTGATTAGAAAGTAAGTGAAATAATGGCCTTATTAACTTCTGTTACGCCAAATAATTCAAACCATGCTTATCGTAATTTACAGATTGTATATATTTAATTAGTTATGTCATTCGTACCTGTTAACCAAAGTGTGAAGTTATCGATGATTATTTAAATAAATTTGATTATGTTCAAAAATAATATTATAGAAAAAGTATCTATGGTAAATTCCCATGTCTATACACCTACAAATGATATTCACCTTATATAATATAAATCACATAAGAGTGAAATGTCTTCATCGCTGTATACGTGTTCATATAGGTGAAGGCGTACTACGCGATGAACGATAACGTACTCGATTTCGAACACCCCAACCGGAAGTACAACGACCCCACGTGGTACGAGATAGGCGAATACAACAGTCCGAGGGCGTCGTGTATACCGCGCGCCGCCGCTGGTGATAAAGCACCACGAACACGCCCATCGAAGGGGCGTAACTCCGCGGCCACGCCCCCTCGACAAGCCGCCAGTCTAGCGCCGTTGATGTTGAGCGAGCGCGAATCACTAGCCGACCAGTCGCTCGGAAGCCAGATAGAATTCGGCCTCGATGCCGAATACGAATACGAGGTTGCCTCGTTTCGGAACCTGTCCGTGAACACAGGCCGGATGTTGTCGTACACGCGCATGCACCGTAGTAGGTTGACCCCGGTGCCCGGCAACGCCGCCGCTACGGGTCAAGAACAAGCGTCCGAAGTCACGCCTTGTCCGCTGTTCTCCGATTGGTCGACGCGTAACGAGTCTAATCAGACCAGCGCCTTGTCGACTTACGATGAACTGAATAATGTATCGTCAGTGCTGATTCCGGGTAAGTCGCTAGTGACATATTAGTACACGTATATATATATATATATATATGCCTTAACATGAGAGCGGCTTTGAAGAGAAATTAGAGCCATATTGTTATATCCACAAAACGTATCTTCGATACGTTTTGTGATGCACACCTACATTATTTTAGTGGTCGGCTAAATTTTCTTCTTCCATGGATTGGTTCTCAGAGTAGAACATCACTGATTAATTCCTTTTTGCTACGCCAAGAGTTTCCCCAAAATGGCAGTCGTCGTTCTATTATTGTGGCACTTGACTTTGGTATATTGCGGTATAGATCTTTGTTTGCCATGTTTTATCGATTTCTGTGCATAGAAAAAATTAATAAACTATTTATAGAAATCTTAACTTAAAACTATTTAATCTTTATATCGAATTTAACAGTTAACGTAATAAACATTTTTCAAATAACCGAATAACGATTAAAACTATTTAAAAGCATTTCATTTCATCATGGTTTAAAGAGTTTAATTATGTGAATTATTATGTGAATTATTATCCCAACCGTCAGATTATAGTAACACCATAAGTAAAGTCTTAACAATAACACTGAACATCCTCATCTACACTAGTTTTAATAATAACTCAACGAACTCATTAACAATATATGATTTTAAATGATCGAACTTATATTATACTAATCTACAAGGTATTATTATAATAATATAATTATAAATTATATATATATATATATATATATAATCATGTACTGTTATATTACTATGATATACAGGAGCCTCTACCCCTATACATAGCATGAGTAAAACCCCTCCCACGATAAAAACAGTACTACCCAGTGGTAAGTTTACTCATACAGGAATCATCATAATTGTCTATACAAGACCCCATTCTATGGGAGTCGTTATACACGCCTATACTACGATAACCACGCCCATAATACGCCCATCAGATCACCAGCTTACGATGTCTACGGATGGAGATATCGTGACTGGAATGCGAGACGATGGGGTCACTCCTATCACATTCAGACCAACACCTAGATTGATAGGAGAGGTTACATACGTACATAGCTATATATATATATATATATATATATATATATATATATATAGTTATACTATAGCTTAGATATATTATTGAGAAACCCTTTAGGGAGAAAGAGAATATTAATATTAATTAATATTATAAACTTTAGTTTATGGACATCGAAATAGAAAACAAACAACATTCTTCTAATACATATTATTAATAATTAATATATATATATATATATATATAGATATATATATATATATATATATATATATATATATATGTATATAACATATGTATATAACACACGTTGGTGCATGTACGACGTACATTGTACGTGTGTCCCATATGCATGCTTATATCAATACTATATAGATACTACTTAACGAAAGCGTTCGGACGTAATAAATAACTATTATAAAACAAATGTATATAATAAAAAAAACATAAAACACAAAATCATATTATAGAATGAAGTATTATTATTACAATTGCGAAAAAATTATGTACAAATATTTAAAATATTTAAAGTTGGAGAGTTTTTAAAATTAGTCATTTTAGTAACTATTTATATGTAAGCCCGCGAACGTAGTGCTTCCCCTTAAGAGTGAAAGTGAACATTGAAATGTGGCGGCTTTAGAGAAGTTTGAACGCAATTAATAACGCATTTAAATGATATATATATATGCCTATAGGCATCAATCTTGTAAAACTACAAATGAAAAATATATAGCATTTGTTAATGCTCATACCGAGTCAACCAATAAATATATACCGTTAAAAGCTAAATTCAAGAAAAGAGTACCATGGGAGAATAACATCATAGAAGAAAAACGAACTGAATTGAAACAATTATCCACATTAATGGGAAGTAATACCAACTCGATCAACACAACCAAGCTCACCTCAGCCAGAAGAAAACTACAAGAAACATATATCGCTGAGCAATCAAAATATTTGCAAAAGCAAATTGAGGATATCACAATGGCCGCAGATAATAAGAAATCTGCCCTAGCATCGCAAATTGTGAACAGAATTAGTAGTAGGAAGTCTACGAATCGTTCTAAAATAAAGGCTATAGATCAGACAGAACGATTACAGAAATGGAAAAATCACTTTTCATCATTACTTGGCGAAAACCCGATAATCACGCATCAAACTACAGTGAAAATAGTCAATAAAGAACTTGCAATTGAGCAAGGTCCTTTTACACTAGAAGAACTTGAAACAGTTCTGGCTAAAACGAAACTGAATAAGTCTGCTGGTATTGATGAGATACCTCCCGAAGTATGGAAATCTGGTTATTTTAATGACCAGTTACTAGAATTTTGTAATGATGTATTCTCTCAAAAGCCCATAGAATACTGGACAAAAGGATGTATTTTACCATTCCCAAAGAAAGGTGACCTTTCAGTAACTGATAATTATAGAGGTATTACTTTGACATGTATCGCTGCAAAAATATATAATACCATGATTAGAGAAAGAATCCAACCTGCCATAGACGAGATTCTTAGACCAAATCAAATGGTTTCAGGAAAAACAGGTCAACAGTAGGACAAATACTCACGGTTAGAAGAATAATTGAAGGAATCAAAGAAAAAAACCTAGTAGCGTGTATAATATTTATTGATTTTTCCAAAGCATTTGACTCGAGACATAGGCCAAAAATGGCAGAGATACTGAAATCATATGGCATACCAAACAAGATTATCAACGCAATTATGATTCTATATAGTAATAACAAATCAATGGTTCGATCGCCAGATGGGGACACTGAACTCTTTGATATTAATTCAGGTGTACTTCAGGGGGATACTCTTGCACCTTTACTATTTATCATAACACTTGATTATGTTTTAAGGACATCCATTGACCTACATAAAGATCTAGGGTTAACACTTCAGAAATCAAGAGGAAGAAGATACCCAACAGTTACAATATCAGACGCAGATTATGCAGATGATCTAGCACTCTTTGCGGATTCATGTAGTGATTCTACATGTCTTGGAAGAGAAAGCAAATTCAGTAGGATTAAGGGTCAATATTAGAAACACTCAGAATTTTAATATCAACACTGACCATAAAGTAAGATCTGTAAATGGAACACAACTGAAGTCTGTAGATAATTATACATATCTTGGAATTGAGATATCATCATGGATAATGTAATAAAGATCCGAATAGCCAAATCTTGTAGCGCTCTTGACAAATTAAGATCAATATGGAAATCAAATCTTACGGCAACACTCAAAAGAAATTTCTTCAGAGCAGTAGTAGAATCGGTGTTACTTTACGGATCTGAAGCGTGGACACTTACTAAAAAATTGGAAAGAAAACTTGACGGAACATATACAAGAATGTTGAGAGTAGTATTTAATATATCATGGAAACTACACTTAACAAATAAGAAACTATATGGAAATATTCCTACTCTCTCCAAGATTATCCGGGAAAGAAAAACACGATTTGCTGGACACTGCTTCAGAAGCGAAAATGAGATTATAAGTGGTGTACTAATGTGGATGCCTGCTCACAGATTTACAAAGCGTGGACGACCGAAACGAAACTATATAAAGCAACTAACTGATGACACAGGCCTAACAGTAGAAGAAGCGAAGACAGCGATGAAAGATAGAAACATCTGGAAAAAGATTGTAGAATATGCTCGGGAAACTATCCCGATCTGGTAAGGTAAGGTAAGGCATCAATAACTAATGACTCGAAATAATTCTCAATATCAAAATTCATAAGTACACCTACAAAAGAAACTACACGGGTTAAGTACTAATATATAATATGTGAATAAGAGAGGCTGGCGAAGGCGTTATCAGCTTATTAAATTATATATTTTCATAATATATGTATATAATCATAATACATTAATAATTATTGAATAATGTTCTTTTCGTTAATAAACATAATACGAAAACCTGCAGTTGGTGTATCAGCTGGACATGCGCATTCTGCAGTTCGTATTCAGCCTGTCAGATGGCCAACGTTCACGTTACTATGGTTACAGTGTAGCCGACGTGAAAGAGAAGATCAGGGTAATTTGCATCGATCGAGAAACGGGTGAATTAATAAAGGATCAATACGATATGTACATGGTTAATACTCGAACACGTGAACTACATTAACAGTTAACAGTTTATCGTTATACCCTGCTAATAGTTAATATACCCTATTGCTTAACCTTAAACTATTTGTATGTATAATATATATATATATATATATATATATATATACTCATAGCAAGTATACTTGCTAATAACAAGTTGCTATGAATATTCTACATTTCAATGAACCTAATATTCATTATATTGGGGGATGATGTAATCACTGTAGAACACGTAGCCATGGTTTACTAGAGTTAACTCGCATTACATCATGACACATACGAGGTCATAGGTTACGTAATACGATGTATCAGCTTACGTAATCCAATAACTCGTATCTATGATGTAATGAGAGTTATAAGTAACCTATAGCCATTGTTACTATCTTATACAGTCAGTACCGTATACGTGATAATTGTTATTTATAATCTCTATATAGAGGTTAGAAATAACATTTACCACGTGACTGTCGATATGACTGTTGACACGTGACTGTTGATAGGTGACTGTTGACACGTGACTATAGAATATAGTCATCGCGCGAGACTAGATTATAAAAGTATTTGGTAATATTATGTAATAGCTGCGCTCTCTCATCGATATTTCACTATACATTGAACCCTAAATTAATATTACACATTGTTTACTTTTAAATTTAAATAACAACAATAAATAACTCATACGAATCTATGGTTTTTTATGGTTTTATGGTTTTATGGTTTTTTATGGTCGATGTCCATTTACTTTATATGTATATATATATATATATATATATATATATACCATATATGTATAATACTTAGACTATATATAGTTATGTAAATAGACTGTATATAGATAACTGTAGTTCTCTCGCTTTAAGCTTACATTGTATACGAATATGCATACTATCTATTTTCAGATGCCTATAAATGTTGATATTTTCCACAAGTGAATCTGTGGACAATATCCACATGTTAATGTACATAATATAGTGTAAACTTTACACTGTAACGTTTACACATATATTCGATACATAACTATAGTCGATACATAACGATATGTCGATGTATTCGAGTATATTTGTAATCTATTATAATTATAAATAAGCAACTAGTTATACTTTATACATTCAATTAAATATTTCGACTATATATTTGCTTAAATATAATAATGATGATTGATGATAACTATCAATCAATCAATGATACGACTATTTCACAATATTCATCAATATTTCTTTATTACTAAACACTTTGTTTATATTTCGTATAACAATATGTGATATGTAATATTACTAAATCTATTTATAGACACGTTATACAAATCTGATGCAGCTACTCGAACAATGCGGCTACATGATAGACCTCCACTCGCAGTTGTTTTGCGAATTTGTTGGTTGATCATTATAAACTATATATATACACGCATAATATATATATTAATAAAGGTATATTAATATTATATATAACTAATTATCTACATAATAACTCATATTATTATATATATATATATAACTAATTACCTAAATATCACTTTAATTATTTATTGGTAGGTTAATATCAAATAATTAATTATAATTATAATTATAATTATAGAATAAATCAATATAAAATAAAATTAATAAATTAAATTGTACATATTTTATGAATACTACATTTTAAAATGGTTTAAGATTATAAGAGAAATTAAATATTAAATATAATGTTGTTCATTTACGAAAGCAATAGGCCTATCGGCCTTTGTATACCATTGTACCATATAATAATATAATTGTATACCATATAATAATCATCATATTGCACTTTACATTTATTATATTTAATTGTATGATATATCTTACTTATAAGTAACCATTTATTGAAGACATAATGATCGTAATATACGAGGTATTAACAATTATAAATATGCATATATATATGTATGTGTATATAATGTACAATGTACATTATACATTGTACATTGTATATCCACATATTCTACCATATGCTGGATAAACATACTATATCCAATACCTATATGTGTATACACCATAAAAACGCTCACGCTAACTCTTAACCTTTAACCCCTACACTCGTACACAGGTAAACACATACGGCCTGCTAGAGGACAACGCGGGAGTTAAGCACATGACCTCCACGGATACAGATACGTTCCACGAGTTATTACGTCATTGCGTGACGTCATTGGAATCGGGAGAGATGGCGCCACCGTCGCTAATGAAGGACATCGGCGTTGTCCTTCGTTGCGTGGCTGCGTTAGCGGAGCGTAGGAATGAACCGCTTATTATGGAGTTTGAAGGGTAGTGATGTCGGAGGAGGTGGTGGTGTTGGTAGTAGTGGTAACCAGGGAGGTGCTGATGGTAACCAGGGATGTGATTGTATTAACCAGGGAGGTGGTTGTGGTAGTAACCAGGGAGGTGCTGATGGTAACCAGAGAGGTGATTGTATTAACCAGGGAGATGGTTGTGGTAGTAACCAGGGAGGTGCTGATGGTAACCAGAGAGGTGATTGTATTAACCAGGGAGGTGGTTGTGGTAGTAACCAGGGAGGTGCTGATGGTAACCAGAGAGGTGATTGTATTAACCAGAGAGGTGATTGTATTAACCAGGGAGGTGGTTGTGGTAACCAGGGAGATGCTGGTGGTAACCAGAGAGGTGGTGTCGGAAGTGTTGGTAATCGTAGTGATGACAGCTCGAATACGTGTTAATGGGGGAGGCTGTATCCATGGTGATTACGGAAACCATAGAGATTTCATTAACGATATATACCGGAGAAGTATCTATTGCGTAACTATGACGACGATGATGGTAACCATGGAGATAACGGTAAACAAACAGAGTAACCGTGTTAACTTTGTAAAACGCTAAAGTATTAACTGCTCCACTAGTACGGCGTCTGGCCGCCAGGTGAGACCTCTACCTCAGTGCATCGTTGTACTGTATACATGTTCACTTTAACGTAGATCTATTTATAGATCGCCACTTCTTCCGGTGGAAGTATCCATCTATAGGTATCCTGTAATAAGGATTAACGATGAAATCTCGTGAATTCTCGTGAAATCTCGTGTTGAACATTCATATTAATAAATTAAATGAACGGTAAACTGATTTACTTTTAATAGTGATATATTATTATTTATTTTAATATTCATATAGTATATTAAAGTATACATTATTAATTATAACGTATTATGTATAACTATTTATTTCGATACGCGTGACTGGTGTTATATTATGTATTCATAGTATTGTTTGTTCATACATTATTTATTCATACATTATTTATTCATACATTATGTATATACTTTAAAATGAACATTCATTGACTTACTTACTATAACTACATGTTATTGTATAATCATGGTCCATAGTGAATATGTAATACGTATATAATATATATATATATATTATTATTATAATTATCAGATTTAGGCAATGCAAAGGTAATTGTAGACAGTGTTGCTTATCGAGACAATTACCCCTTTATTAACATGATAAGTTTCATTATAGATAATAGTTATAAATAAATAATAATTTTATAATATTATAAGATAAGATAAGATATATTTTATTATTGCAATCTTTGCAAGAGAAAAAAAAACAATAAAAGGACAAATAAAATGTTCAGAAGATTTTCGAGGTATTTAACCTTATGACTTCCTGTTTACTTTTTTTTTCCTTTTTATATATATGATAAAAATAAATAAAATATATAATAAAAAAAATATATAATAAAATATAATAAAACTTATCATGTGTAACTAAATGTAATCATCATATAATAATGTAATCATGTAATAATATAAATAAATGATAAAAGTATAAAATTAAAATCTAATAACTACATCAAGTACTAAATAATATAAATTAAAATATAACATAGTGGAACTAAATATGAGATAGCCAACATTTAAAAGTAAAAGAAACAAGAGAAAAAAAAGAGAAGAAAAAAAAGAGAAGAAATAAGACAATATATTAAATAAATATAGGTTACACAATATTCGATGTTCATACAGAAAAATATATAACCCAAAGTAATTTATTTAATGTCAAAAAATGTAAAATAAAATAAAAGATAATACAATCTTAAAATAATATATAACCCAAAGTAATTTATTTAATGTCAACAAATGTAAAATAAAATAAAATATAATACAATCTTAAAATAATATATAATAATTTTTTAAAAGTCAGATTTTTATAATGTCAAAATTTAATATAATGTCAGTATTTTTATAGTGCAATATGACATGTCAAATAAATAAAATAAAAATTAAAATAAATTATAAAAAAATATTATCATAAGTCAAATATATTAAATACAAATTTAAACTAAAAATAAATGCATTAAAATAGACTAAGTATTATATAAAATTATTTTAAGATTTGTACAGAATAATGATAAAGAATTTGACTTTCTTATATCTATACTTAAATCATTCCAAAGTCTTGGTCCGAATGTAATTAAGTTACTATTCATATCATTATATTTAAAATAAGGTTGAATAAAATCACAGTTACTCCTGGTATTAAATCTTTTTTTAGATGTCAATGTAAAATGATTTAAAATAATAGGATGGCACAATGTATTGAATATTTTATACATGTAAATGCAAGTCTTATACTTACAAATATCATATAAAGATAATATTTTATTTTCCTTAAATAAAGAAACAGTTGAAAAATCATTTGGTTTATTAAAAATTATTTTTAATATCTTTTTTTGAATTAAATATATGCTATTTAAGTTTGATACATAACCATTACCCCATATTTATATACAGTAAATTAAATATGGATAACATAAAGCATAGTATGGCATAGTATTAAAGCATAGTTTGATCATGGCAGATGTATATAGGAAAATAACCTACAAAATATGAAACATTTTTTATGATACACAACATTTTTAATAATTTATTTTTAAGATAAGCCAAATGACATTTCCAATTTAAACAAGTATCTAGATTTATTCCAAGACATTTTGTAGAAGTTACTTGAGATAAAATTATATTATCTATATTTATATTAAATATTATATCATTTTTAAATGACATACAATGCGTTTTATCTATATTTATGGATAATTTATTAAGTTTAGACCATAGATAAATGTCATCACATGCTGACTGTAATTTATAATTTAGATTATTAGATGATTTATCTCTAATAATTACATTAGTATCATCAGCAAATAATATGAATTTATTTTCTGGAGAACATAATATCATATCATTAATTAATATAGAAAATAGTAATGGTCCAAGAATAGAACCTTGGGGTACACCATAACAAATATTATATATATATCAAATTTACTTTCATTATATTGTACGAATTGTTGTCTATCGTTAAGATAGCTAATCAACCAATCAAGAGGTTTCCCTCTTATTCCATAATAATCCAGTTTATTAATTAGAATGCAATGGTTGACAGTATCGAACGCAAATTGTTCATCATTAATAATATTGAATTTATTACAAAAAGATAAAAGTCTAGTTGAAAATCATTTTTCTACAATTTTTGAAAATTGTAAGGTTAAAGAAATAGGTCTATAATTATTAAAAACGTTACAATCACCAGATTTAAAAATAGGGATAATTTTAGATCTTTTAAAAAAACTAGGAAATAATCTATCATCAAATGATTTATTAAAAATATACATTAAAGGAACTGTAATTACATAACATTATAATAGATGATGATATTTCTTGAATAAGTTTCATGGATATGTCAAGTTCATCTCGATAAACTTTAGTTTTAAAATTATTAATGGCTAAATATATTTCACAGGCTGATATAGTAGATAAAACCATAGAATTAAAATGTCGATTATTTAAATAATCATGGAATGATTTGTTAGGTATATCATCAATTTTATCAGCTAGTTTATTACCTATTTGAGTGAAATGATAATTCATTTTATTTGAAATTGTAGAATCACTACAACCTTTTCTATTAATATTTATCGTAATTTTTAATAAATTAGGTTTTCTCTGATTAATTATAGAATTTAATATAGACCATGTATTTTTAATCGTCTTACTATTATAAAGTAAATGTGTATAATAATTTTTTTTGCATTTTCGTATTATACTAGTAAGCTTATTTTTATATTTTTTTGTATCGAATAAGATTTTCAACACTTTTGTCATTAATGAATTTAATATATAATTTTTGTTTTTTTTACATGCAATTTTAATATTTTTTGTAAAGGGTAACTGTGATTTTATACGATTATTTTGTAAATGTCTAATTTCACTACAAGATTTGTCATATAATTTGATAAAATAATTTAAAAATAACTCCATAGAATAATTCAAATAATTTGATTTTATAAATGACCAGTCGTTTTTTCAAGGTTATTTTTAAAATTTAATATATTATTTTGATTAATAATATTGTGATTTTATTTTTTTATTTTTTTAACATTTTTTATTTTGTGATTTTCTATATCCAATATAATAAATAATGGTAAATGGTCAGTTAAATCATATATTAAGATACCTGAACATATATTAGCTAAATTTCCATTATAAAATATATTATCTATAGATAATATATTAATTTTGCAGTTTTGTCTGTTGTACGAGTTTGATTATTAATAGATTGAAATAAATTGTTTAATTAAAGTGTATTTAAAAAATTATTTGTATGAATATTATCATCAAGTAAATCAATGTTAAAGTCACCGCATAATATAATTTGCTTATTTTGAAATTTACTAAAGAATTCAATAAAAGTATTTAAACATAAATAAGAATATTTTTTTTTACGATGGATGTCTATATATTGAAGAAATAATTATATTTGTAATACTTAATTATATTTCAACCGTGATACATTCTATAAATGAGTTACTATATGATAAATGATTAATTTTATTAGTTTTGTATTTACTAGTAATATATAATAAAACACCTCCGCCATGTTTATCAATTCTAGTTTCTAGTATGAAAATAAATATAACCTTCAATATTATATAATTGTAAATTATATTGATTAAACCATGTTTCACAAATTGAAATAATATCAAATTTTGAATTAATTGTAGATAATAAAGTTTGTAAAGCATCAACATTTGTTATCAAACTTCTACCATTTAATTGAAGAGTTGATAACTTATTATTAACATGTCGAATATTATTAAAATCTTTAACTGACAAATATGGAGAAGATATATTAACATTAATATCACAATTATTTGGATCACAATCAATTGTAGGATCACTAAACAATGTATCAGTCATTAATTAAATATAAAAAATAGATAAAAATGAAATATATAAATATAAACAAACATATTAAAAAAATAGGAATTAAGATCAATATAAAAGTAATAATAAAAGAATAAAAGCTGTATAAGTTTTTTAAATAATTATAGTTTATCATTTTGAAATAAGTTATATAATAAGGAATATTTGAGAACAAAGAAAACAGTAAATATAAATATATATAGTATGATTTAGTAATTTTACGAAGAACAATATAATACAATTCCTTCAGTAGTACAGGATCTGACCACCGGATAATTACTGCAAAGATAAAACTAAGTTTAAGATCTAATAAAAAGATAACAAAAAGATTGACATATGACTGGTCTGTTCTTAAAAATAAAAATACAAGTAAAGAATATTCCATTATGACTCGAAACAGATTTGAAATTTTAAACAAAAACAAAGAATGTGATGGGAGCGCAACATCTCACTACGAAAACTTTGTTAAAGCTAATGATGAAACATAAAACCTACTAATTCCAAAGAAAGAAAAGCTGAAAATAAAGATCATATATGAAGACACAAGAATCATTGATGCCAGAGATAAGGTTAACGTAGCTTTCAGTATTTACTCAAAAACGCCAACAGATAGTAACCAAGATAACCTTAGAAATGCAAAACAGAAACTCCAATCTGAATATGATAATATTGAATCTGAAGAACTCGATAGAGATATTCAAGGTATTGAGCTGGCAAATAAGCTATCCAAACACGCAGCCAGTTGGAAATTAATTAATAAGATTACTGGTCGGAAACTCTCGAAAAGATGTATTATCAAAGCAAGCAATAAGGAAGACCGATTAACAATATGGTATGAACACTTTAAGAAACTCCTAGGTGATAAACATGAAATTAATAATACTGAAATCAAAGTTATCTATCCTGAAACTCTTGATATATCCGTTGGTTATTTTACGAATAGCGAATACACTAAAGTAAAGAATAATCTTATCGATGGTAAAGCAACTGGTCCTGATGGCATACCCCCAGAAGTTTTTAAATATACTAACCTTGATGATATAATCCTCGAATTTGCAAATCAAATGCTAATACAAAGTAAAAAATCAGCTCAATGGTCTAAATGTGATTTAGTTCCTATTCCAAAATCTGGCAACCTAGAAGAAGTTGGTAACTATAGAGGAATTGCATTATCAGCAGTCATCGCAAAAATAATTAACAAGATGCTATTAAATCGCATTCAACCGTACATTGACCTTTAAGACCAAACCAAAATGGGTTCAGATCCGTTAGATCTACAATGGCATACATCCTTGCACTGAGAAGGTTAATTGAAGGAATTAAGAGCCATGACCTAAAAGCAGTTATTATTTTTGTTGATTTCAAAAAAGCATTTGATAGTATTGATCGCGGGAAAATGCTAAAAATTTTAGCAGCATATGGTATACCATCTATCATAACCAATGCAATAGCACTATTCTATGAAAACACTGAAGCGAGAATTATAACACCTGATGGCGAAACAGAATTTTTCAAAATTTCAAAGGGTGTGCTACAGGGAGACACTCTAGCCCCCTTCTTATTTATCATAACTCTAGACTACATAATGCGTCAAGTATTTGGTGAAAATGATTACAATCTCGGTTTCAAGTTAACAGAGAGAAGATGTAGTAGAGAATCAGCAGTCGTTATAACCGATCTAAGTTATGCTGACGATATAGCACTGATATCTCAAGAACTATACCAAGCTCAAGAACTGTTACAGAGAGTTGAATTAGAAGCTGGAAAAATAGGTCTAACGCTAAACACTAGAAAAACAGAAGTTATCGGATATAACCTTCAACAATCCCCATTTATTAAAACAATAAGTGGTGAAACAATAAAAGAAGTGTCCAATTACAAATATCTGAGAGCATGGATTTCAAGTTCTGAAAAGGACTTTGAAATCAGAAAGGCTCTTGCTTGGACGGTTATGCACAGAATGAAACGACTATGGACATCTAACATGAGTAATCATTTAAAGATCCGGGCCTTTAAATCTACTGTTGAAACCATTCTGCTATATGGAAGTCAATGCTGGACCGTAGACAGTAAGCTGAGAAAACGGATAGATGGATGCTATACTCGCTTACTACGCATGGCACAAAATATCTCATGGAAAAGTAAAACGAACAACGAAAAACTGTATAATGGTTTACCTAAAGTAACAGATATAATCTCTGAAATAATGCTGAATCTTGCTGGACACTGTGTACGTCACAAAGAAGAGATGGCCCATAATCTGGTTCTATGGACGCCCACACGAGGAAAGAGAAGAAGATGACGTCAGCAGCTTACATGTGTAGATGCTCTAAAACTTCAAACTGACCTTGAGAGTATCGATGAGATTCGTTCTGTGATGATGGATCGTGGTAAATGGAAGAAACTGTCAAAATTGGGTCGAGCGAGAGCTCGACGAAAGTAAGTAAGTAAAGTAAGTAATATAAAAACAAACAATGAAAAAAAAAAAAAATTATTTAGTCAGAAACTATGAATAGGAAAATAAGAATTTGCATCAGACATATTGTAATCAAGATGTTTTAATAAATCATATGGTGATTTAATTACTTTTTATTACATCCTGATTTTGTTTTGTCGAACAACAAATGTTTCCATTGTACGACCATGCTATATGTATTATCTCATAACTCTGTAAAGCATGAAGTAACTTACTTCTTTGTAAAGTAAGGTCTTCATTTATAAATAGTTTATTATTAAATTTTTTTTGATATTTTTTCTTGCCATATAAAGTTCATTACGAACACAATTTCGAGTAAAACGAACAATAGTACTAGTTAACTTACTTTTCGTTGGTACATTATATGCACAACTGATATAACTATTTAATATATCCACATTTAATTGTTTACCTAAAGCTATTATGGTATTTTGATGTGAATCATCATCTAATAATAATAAACCAGACATTTTTAAATTATTATTCCGAGAATATTGATCACATTCATCAGATCTTATATTAGCTGCTATTATATTATTCTCTAGGACATTTACTTTATTATTAGATATAACTAATTCTTCTTTCAATGATGTTATTTCCTCTCTTAAAGATAATAAAGCATCAGTCAAAGCATTTTCTATAGTTATTTTCATATCTATTGTTAATTTATCCAACAAAGTGGACATAATTAATTGATCTTTATTTGTTAGTTTATCAGCCATTATTAAAAATATATCTAAATAATATCTAAATTTAATATATATGTATAATTAAATATAAATATATATATATATATATATATATATATATATATCTATATATGTAATTACGTATAAATACAATTGCAGTAAATATACATATAATGTATACAACACTGATATAAATAAAAATAAATAAATGCATTTAAATTAAAGTCTATTATGTATAGGTATATATATGAAAGTTACTTTATTATATTAAATTCAATTTATGATATAAAAAAGCTAGAATGTTTACAAATCAGTAAAAAAATCAATTGATGAAAAACAAATCAAAAAATCACTGATGCATGAAATAAAATATAAGAAATGACAATTACAATGTTATATATATCATAAAAGTAATCAATATAAGGTGTAAACAAATATATAATAATTAAATAAATATATTAATGTAAAGTTAATAATCTAAATTTAAATAATAAATAAATTATAAATTAATATTACTTATCTGAATGGTGATATTATTGGATTTTATAAGAGAAAAAATACACGTATTATAATAACATATATGTAAACAGGAAGTGATATATATATTATGATGCTATTTAGTTTATTAGCACTAAAATAGGGTCATGTATTAGGGTCATGTAGACCCCTTCGCTCATGCGGGAAGAAAATAATAATAAAATAATAATAATTCGATAACAATTTAATAATAATATACATTTAATATACCACGGACAACAATTATAAGTGATATAGAGGAGGGTTATATACTGCAGATTGCATTGATATATTGGAGTTTTATATATTACATACTGCATTGATATAGTATATATATATATATATATATATATATATATATATATATATATATATGAAACTCTATATTGGAAAAACTATAAAACGTGTGGTTTATTATATTTATATTTTCAAGATATATTTGTGAAATAAATAACATAAGGCGATATAATGATTACAATATAATTTATTACAGAATGAAATGATGATAATTATCACAGTACGAGTACTTTAGTAGTACCGGAATACTAGTCACGTGGTTTGGGATTCTAGAGGCGTGGCTTGTATAATCACGTGACATCGACCGAGTAATCGTCGTTATGAGATCTTCATCAGAGAAATCCTGTTAGGAGAGAAAGAGAGTTATTATTAGTATTTATGAATCATAAATAGTAATTACATTAATTTAAGGGGTGATACTGATATATATATATGTGAATATAATTACTCATGTAGAATATTATTATTTAATTCTGTGATAAATCTCCTGGATTCGTCGAAGCAATATTTGATGTTTTTTTATGGGTTTATATTTATGTGGCCATAGAGAATATATTTAAATATGATTGTTATTAATATTGTGATTGTTACTATACAAAAAAGGTTGTCCTAAAAATAACTTTATTCTAAATGCTCATTATATGTAGGTAATATTAATATTTACATTCTGAAAGTTATTATTGTATATAGGTACATAGGTACCTATGTAATTCTAATTATAATATTACAACACATAAGTTAACAAATAAAAATACTATACAGTAATTCAACAATTTTGTGTTCAAATTAAAACTATATTTAGATTACGAAGAGAACAATGAAGTGAACAATAATATGCCTACAATCGAGAATGTTCTATGAATGTGTGCTGTTCCATATGTTTTATATGTAAATACGTGGATATATAGCCACCTAATAACACACATATGTCATGTACACCGAATAGAAGTTAAACATTGAAATATAATTTATATTATTTTTGATCTATTTATCTATGTTATGTATGTAATATTTGCATCGGCTTCTTTACACGAGCGTCACGGTTGAGTGAACTCTAGTAAGTATCGTATACTATAACTCAATATCGCTCAAGTCGAAATAATTCCACAATTAATGATTAATTATTTACCATAATAAGTAAATATCTATTAATTATTTCACTATAAAGTAATTATCTAAACTATTGTACTTAACGATATTGAACTCAATATGCCGACATAAAACATATTTATAAGTGAACAAAACATAGAATTATGCGTTGTTATATAACAGATATCTAATATTTACCATAAACTTAATATCAAGACCTTTACGGGCATTTAGCTAGAATCTCGGTATCAACGGTATATCATGCCATTGATATATGCAATATACACGTGATATATGGTAGTATGTGATATATATAGACTACTATTAACACGTGGTATGATATATATATATATATAGACTACTATTAACACGTGATATGTTATATATAGACTACTATTAACACGTGATATGTGATATATATAGACTACTATTAACACGTGATATGTGATATATAGACTACTATTAACACGTGATATGTGTATAGGTCTATAGACTAGTGCTAACACGTGATGATGCATTCCCTATCTTCGGCCATGGATCCATTGCTGTGAAGGGTACACGCGTGTTCATAAATAATATACGTATATATAATAGTATTTATATATATATAAACATAAATACTAATATACATTTATGCATATTTATGCATATAAACACACACACAAAAACACAATAAAATATACAAATACATATACCTATATACCTATATATATATAATAATACATTTACCTCAATATAAGAAATATATACACATATAAATATATGCCTAAAGATATTCACAACATTGGGCTTATAATATGTAATATATAAATTGTTCTCTATATTTGATAAACATGCTAGTAGAAATTATCATTAATAAACTGATGCATACATGCATTCTTCTAAATCAGTGGTTCCTAACCGTTTTCATCATGGCCCTTTTTTGACAACTTTTAATTTAAATATATACCAAAATCCAATGACAAATTTTATTTTTTTATTATTAAAATTTAGACATAAACGAATAATATAAACTATAATATATTGGATATAAATATATTTATAAATTGGCTCATGAACCAAACACAAAAACCCAATGACCTACATTTGGGTTATGACCATTAGGTTGGGAACCACTGTTCTAAATGATCCCACTAGTTAATTTGGCTACATCCGCTAACGAGTTACCTTCACAATATCGACACTGGTATAGATGTAATTCACCGTGTGCCGATAAATCAGTAACTATTTCTTAATACGGAGATCCTATACAACAGAACTTCTAATAACAATACAACAATTCTATATTTAGAATAAGATCGTAACCCTGTATCAGTTACTAATATAACTCTGTATGTATTCCAACCCCTTGCAATCACTGTATCATCGGATCCACACATTACTAAGACGTGTATGACCCTCGTTAACAACTACAGCTATAGTTGACTAATAATCTAATCATACTATAGTATACTAGTATACTTTAGTATGATAATATAATCATACTATAGTATACTAGTATACTTTAGTATGATTAGATTATTAGTCAATGATCTGTATTACCAATATTTTTGCTAACAAAAATTTAGATTGTTTATATATAGAAGACTTATCAACAGCAATTGATGATGACTTAGAAATAATCAGTATACAATTAAATTTAAAATTTAAATATAAACCTATAATAATCACAGGGTTGTATAAAGCACCACATATTAATAGAACTATCTTTAATGATTTCTTTTATAATTTGTTTTTAAAATATATTAATTCTGAAATTTTTATTTGTGGTGATTTTAATATTGATTTTTTAGATGTTTTTAATCCATTCACAATTGATTATTATAATACCATTTCACAATTAGGCCTAAATAATTTAATAAAAATACAAACTAGATTATCAACTTATAAGAATTCATTAATAGATAACATATTATTAAATAGTAATTCAATTTTATTGAATGGTGTTATTAATATAGATATATCTGATCATTCTGTTGTATTTACTACTTTGAATATAAAAAATAACGATACTAAAAGTTGTGACTATGTATATATCAGAAATATGCATAATATTAATGCATTAGTAAATACATTATCGATTTACAAATGGGACTATTTTTACACAATTACAGATCCTTCTATATGTTATGATGAATTAGTAATAAAATTAAATGAAATGTTTAATAAATTTTGTCCCATATCTAGAAAAAAAATAAATAAAAATAGCATTAACAATCCATGGCTTACAAAAATTTAAGTAAATTGAAAAATGCAATAAGAAAAAAAAATAAATTATTTAACACATATAAAACTAAAAACTGCCCTATCACATTTATAAATATATAAAAAACTAAAAAATAAAATTAATAAAAATATAAAATATGAAAAAAATAAATATTACTCAAATATTTTTTCAAATTGTAATCAAAAAGAAAATTGGACACATTTGAACACTATAATTAATCAAAATGTTGATGAATTACCCAAAATACTTAAATATGAAGGAAAAGAAATTATAAATATAAAAGATCAATGTGAACATTTTAATAATTATTTTTCAAATGTGGGTTTTAAAATAAATGAAAGTTTTTTAAATAAAAATATGACTAATGATAATTTGATTAATGATAATATGACTAGTGATAATATGACTAATGATAATATAACTAATGATAATGATTTTAGATATTTTTTAAACTCTATTGAGAACAGTTTTTATTTTTTACCTATTACTGATAAGGAAATAATTAATATTACACTTAATATGAAATCTAAACCATCCAAAGATATAAATAACTGGGACATGAAATTAATCAAGCTTTTAATAAATTATATTGCTAAACCATTAGAATATTTATTTAATTTATGCTTGGCTAATTCTGAATTTCCTGATAATATGAAAATTGCTATCATTAAACCAGTATTTAAAGCAAATGATAAAAAACAGATAATCAACTATTTATAAGACCCATTTCATTACTACCGCAAATTAGTAAAATCTTCGAAAAAATAATTTATAATAGAATGATGGACTTTATATATAAAAATAAAATAATTAATGATAACCAATATGGATTTGTAGAAAAATCCAATACTACCCTTTCACATTTTAACTTACAACATTTTTTATTTACTAATCATAGTTTAAATAAAAAAATTGCTACGCTATTTTTAGACCTTAAAAAAGCGTTCGATGTTGTAGACCACGACATTTTATTAAAAAAATTAGAATACTGTGGTTTTAGGGGTCATGTAAATGTGTTTTTAAAAATTTATTAAAAGTATTTATTAGATAGAAAAGTTAAAACTCGAATAAATAATACTGTATCATCTGTTAGAAATGTACGTTTTGGTGTTCCTCAGGGATCAGTATTAGGTCCATTATTTTTTATTATATTTATTAATGACATATCAAATATATTTAATAATGATGTTAATATAAATTTAAATATATATGCAGATGACACATCACTCTCTATATTTGCAAATTCAAATGAAGAATTGAGTAGTAATATGCAATTATATTTAGATAGATTATGTCATTGGTTCAATATAAATAAATTAAAATTGAATATTGAAAAAACTAAAATACTTCCTTATTTTAATACAAAAATTATAAATAATATAAATTTAAATAATGCGAACATAGAAATAGTAGATAGATATACGTTTTTAGGTATTATATTAGATAGTAATTTAACATATTCGTTTCATATTATAAATTTGTGTAATACATTATCAAAAATTGTATATCTTTTTCGGAAGCTAACATTTCTTAACATACGCAATTTAATTATATTATATAATTCACTATTGTTATCAAATATGTCATATGGAATAGAAATATGGGGTAATGTGTATGAAGATAGATTAAAAAAACTAATATTAATACAAAAAAAAAACAATTAGAATTATCAATAAAAATATGATAGACAAGTCTCAATTACCTCTGATTCGTTTATCACACACTAATAATATGTTTAAATATAATTCTATTTTAAAATTGAATGAACTCATAACTTTTAGAATAATATTATTTTTATATAACCTTTTACATAATAACTATAACATTAATATAGATACATTTTTTATTTATAATAAACACAAAACAAGATTTATTTTACCATTAATGAAAACAGCGAAATTTCAAAACTCAATTTTTTTTAAAGGCCCAAAATACTATAATAATATAATGAGTAATAATATATTAAAATCTGAAAATATACATAATATACACAAATTAAAAAAAGTATTAAAGAATTACTTTTTAAATAAATATTAGTTTTTATATTTTAGCATTTTAATCATTTTTAATATTTTTAATCTTCGTCAATTTTAAAAATTTTTATATTTAAAACTACTTGGGTCATTTTTATGTTATTATATTTTTATCATTTTTTATTATTTTATTCGCACTTTTTTGTTATATAATTGTTTGCACAAGTTTTAAACATATTTTATTTTAATTTGTATATACTAAACCATTTGAATCATTTTATGTTATTACATTTCAATACTTTTTTATTATTTTATTCGCACTTTTTGTTTTATATTTGTTTGCACAAGTTTTAACACATTTTATTTTATTAGTTTAAATGGATTTAATGGATTGATGAAACATGATGAAATACGCTGAGGGACATTATTTTTATTATTATTATTATTCTCTTTATATATATTTCTTTACTCTTATTATATTGAATTCTAGTACACAAGTCTTATTATTATTGTATAAATGTCCCAAATCTATTATATTCATATACTATGGAGGTATCGACTTAATAAAGCTACTTATAGCTTTCAATGATCCTCCTTAGACAATTGTCTATAAACTGATTTCATGCATTCATTCATACTCGGTTATTGGAAGAGTCTACTACATTTATTATCAATACTCAGTTACTGCAATGCTTATATGTTCGCACACCTATAAGCCTTGCGGTATACTTCAGTAATACGCATACAGTTGACACTTCGGCGAATTTAAAATTATCAGATTAGTGAAGTAAACTTTTTGGTTTGGAAAGTGGAGGAAAATTCAAAAACTAAGTATTTCATTTCAATTGTATATGAAAAACAATATAACAACGTATATATATATATATACGGATTTATAATGAATAAGTAGGATAGTGTTATAATTGATTATGAAAAAATCTGAGTTTTTGTATGCAAAATAATAGTGGGTTCAATAAATAGAATTGACCGGAGGAAATTAATACAACATAATAATGACAACCAATATCAGTATCGCATATGCATTCACGATGCCAGGAAATGTCTATGAATGTAACAAAATACGTCGTACGCCGTACACACATGCGTGCAGTGATTCATACATGATTCATAAAAGAACATATATGTGCTTTATATATATATATATATATATATACGAAGATAGAAAAAACCCACATACACCACGATTACATTAATACTGGTACGAATACAATTATACATGTTTTTCATGCATACACATTCACACATACGCACACACACATACCCAAACACATACCCACACACACGCACATACACATACCAACACACACACATTCACACACACACACACACACACACATACCCACACACACATGCACACTCACACTACGACTAACTTCCTACTGATTCGAATGCAACACGAGATGCCGATAATGAGGAACAACAACAGATAGGAGGCCGCCGTTACAGAGATCAGAGTTACCTCCAAGGTACTGAGTTTCTGTAGAGAAGTCAGTGATACGTAGAGAATATTGGGAAATATTATTTATATCGCTAAATATGAATACGAGATGAAATATTATATGTGAAGTTGTATAACAAAAATAATTATTATTCGTGCGATCGTCGTTCGAACTTATTTAGAAATACACTTTCTATCGTCTTAAATACATCGATAAATTAATGAATAATAATAATACTTTCATTAATACCATTACTTTTATAATAATAATTATTGTTGGAAGATTATAAAGATTAGGAATTAATCTTATTAAATATAATCGAATTAAAGATAATCTTTTATTTTAATAAATAATGTTATAGTTAGAAAAGATATAAAATGTGAACTTTAATCTGAGTATGTTAATGTATATAATAAAGTGAAACGATAAATGGACAAATATATATATATATATATATATATATATATATATATATATGCATTTAACATATCTATTATTACAAAACTTCAGTGAGATATTAACCTTGTAAGATTGCGAGATACTGGAGTAGAACTTTCTATTGTCAATGTTAACAATAACATTCCTGTCTATTTCATCATTCTTGGAGAAATCTTTTTTTTCTTTCACGATGTCGTCAACTTCTGAACGATTAGGAAATAATATGTAGTTTAAATATCAAATATGCAAATACACATATGAATACACAAACATATATATATATTATAATATATAATTATATATATATATATATATATATAATTCAGTATTTGGAACACGGATATATATTGAAGCAAATCTTATGATCATCCGTTAAAAAAAATAATGATGAGTATAGTAATAAAAATAAATTAATTTACGAAAGTATTTAAATTGTAATGGTAAAATATAAGTATTATAAAACTTAAAAAAAAAAAAAACATTTTTTTATAAATAAATTTAAAATTTGTAATAAACACTTAGGGACGGGTAAGATAATATAAATTGCTACAAGTGCACTTGCCACAATAATAACATATTTTCAATGTTAATACCCATGCAAACTAAAAAAAGTCGAGTTATAACCATTACATCAAACCCTATCATCTATTGAATACAATCCTGAATAATGTTCATATAATTAATCCAAGTTTAAAATCGATAAATTATATAGAAGCACACTATTAAATTTAAATAACCATATTTAGTATATGATGTATTAAAGTAATTAAAGTATAATGTCATGATATTTATGTAATGAATTAATGTATACATTTGACTGTACTCTAGACCGGTTCGTACTCAATTTTTTTTCGTAATTTTATAAACCTTCACATCTGTGACAATTATGTATGCTATGATAAATAAGTGTTTACAATTTTAGACCTATATCTTAAATATTGTTATGTCACGAGACCTTTTAATTTTAACATTGAATACATATACAATTTAACATGGGGGAGATATAGAAATAAGTTTTATTCAATTTTTATAAATTGAATGATTTTTTTTAAGCCAACTATGGATATATCCTAGAAACATATATAACAAGTAGTATTAACAATACAAAATATTTTTCATAACAATCTAAATGCCCAAATTTTATAAAATAATTTTAGTAAAAAAAAATATCTAAAAATCGTATAATTTAATATAAATACATTATTACAATTTAATTTTAAAAATTAAAATATATAATTTATAGATAATAATAATACAATTCAAATTAATTATTAAAAAATTAAAAATTATTTTTAGAAAAAAAATTAACATCATTTATAAATATTTGTGGATTTTTATTTGAAATATGAAATACAAAATATGTTTACATATTTTTTAATTTTTTAAATTGTATTTGTATAACAGACATTTATATCTAACTCATATCCACAATTCAATACAATCTGATCACTCAAATTTATGTAAAGTATACTTATATATATTAATTTTAAAAATTAATTATTTTTTTGAATTATTTTGAAATAAATACTTTAAAATTAATACTGTAAAATGGTGTATTTTCTCGAGTTTTAGGAGACATTAATATTGGTAATTTGTAGATATACAAATTAAATATAGATATTATATTATTAATAAATAATTAATTTTAAATATTAATTTTAAAATGTTAACATAATTAATTTTAAATATTAATTTAAATATTTGTAAACATCAAAGATAATAAGATGGCGTCATTACTATTATACATGGAATATTATACATTTTATTTAAAAATAATAATTTATATTTCAAACTTTAAATGCTTCGTGACCAAAGGTAACTATTTTTTTATAAAAATTGTTAATACATATTATACTAAAATATAGATATGTATTATATTTTATATGAAGGATTACAAATTGAATCGAACGAACCGGTCTACTGTACTCCTAATTTAATATTCATATTTAAGCATTATTAAATAACATATAAAAATAGTACTTGATAGAAGTAATAATATAAAATAGTATAAATATAAAAATATAATATAAATATAAAAATATTAAAATAGTCAATAAAATAAAAAATAGTGATAAATAAAACAATATAATAAAACTTTTAAAATATTTGTTGACGTATTTTTTAAAAGTGATAATATTTTTTTAATATTTATCATATTATAATAATAATTCCATAATTTTAGGCAATAATTGAAATACATTACGATTTTCTATCAGTTCTATTTTTTTCCTGATAAATGTATGATTCATGCCATAAATAAACAATTTTCGTATATTATTAGTATGAGTATTTTTACTTGCTTTAAACATAACAATTAACGTTTTTAATATAACAATATATTGTAACAGATATATCTGTAAATTGTATAACCTATGTATTTTTTTTATAGAGAATATATAAATATCTATATATATATATATATATATATATATTTAACTACCCGTGTGGCTCAGTGGCTAAGGCGTCAGACACACAAGCAGTAGGAAACGGGTTCGACCCTCGTCCGTACCATTAATTAATTTTATAAAATGGGACTTAAAATATTATTTAGAAGTGATCTTATATAATTGTGTATAAATAACTGATCGGCTTTCGTTAAAACCATTGATGCCTTAACATGATAGCGGCTTCGAAGGGACATTAGAGCCATATATGGTTATAAGTGAAAACTTCATCTAAGTTCCTGAATGGGATGAAAGGACTCCACCAAATAAAAATAACAATATATATATGTGTGTGTGTTCCTTATAAGACATATATGCATCACATGTTCAACGTATACATGTATATGATAATATTATAACTCACACACATATATATATATATATGTCCCAAGTTTACGACAATATCACATGATTTTGTGTAAGTACCACATTGTATATATTGTATATGTATTTTCATTTTCAGAATAAATTATAATTAATAAATATTTATTAAAAAATAATATTATATTAATGTTTAATAATATAAATATATATATATATGAGTGTGTATATTTGTGTGTATAATTATAGCACTAACCATCGCAAGACTTTCCCTTGAAACCGTGACTACATTTACAGTAGAACACATCGACATCTCCGCCGGGTTTATCTTGCTTAGGTACGCATGACCCCTGGATGCAGCCGTTCGCTAAGCACCTGGTTTCTGTGTAGACACGCGCACGTGACCTCTCGTTAATACACACGCCCACACTCGGTACACGTTATAATAGTATCGATATACAGGAATGCAGTATTAGTACTGCGTAATAATTGATGATATTATATAATAGATACGTATTCGTGTGCGTAAATATTAATATATTTACATTTTTTTTAATTCTTAATTATATGTATTTTTATTTATTTTATGAGAAGCTAGAGTCTAGATTCTAGACTATCCACAAATATGATGATTGGGGACATTCCAGTAAAAACATTAACTTGATTATTAATTTCCCAATTATACCTTGCCCGTTGGAGACGAATGACAAATCTGATTTATTTGAATGAAAGATAATATCGCACTACGTGATTGGACAGCGAACTTTTGTTTATGAATCTAGTTTATAGACGGCGTGATTGTTTTCGTATGATTGACGTGACCTTGACATATAACTAACGACATACTTTGAAAGTTGAGCACGAGTACCTACGTTCTCGGTGAACAAAAACCTCTCAGAAGTTATGCATATCAAATACCTGCAACGGGGCATACGTTTAATTGTTCTCGAGAGATAGAGATGCATCTTTATATTGTTCCTTTTCACAAACCGTGTTAGCAATTGCGAAATTAACTACACTTAACACATTCGTAATTGTATAGTTCTATAAATAGATTATCGGTTAAGGTACAATATGTATGTCGTATTGAAAGTAGCTATTTATATACACCAATGTACAAATTACAATGTACACCAATGTACACCTAAGCACACTGTACAATGTGCACCTTGTGCAGTGTACATTGTACATATTCTATTGAACCCAATAACATATTTTTCATTTATTTTTAGGGTAACTGCAATTTTAATTTCGTACAATTATTTGTTTATTTATATAAAGTATGTTATCATTAGCAAATATTTATACTTTATACTTTCGATTATATATTTCGAATAAATATGTGCTTAACAAAATAAAGTATCAATCAATGAATAACTAATTATAGATACACTTTAATAACTATATATAATATTATACTATACTATACTATACTATACTAGATCTACTGCTATATAATCGATTAACTTTTTATTAACTTTTAACTAACCCTTTGCGATTCTGCAGTCGACCGCAGCTATCATCATTAATACGCCCACTATTGTTAGTGAAGATTGCATTGTTGTTATTGATACGGTTACTTGGTGTACTGTAGGCGTGTAATAAGTTAATATAAGTTGACGAAGCTAGGCAGTCCGATCAATAATATGAATCTGGTAGCGAACAATGTACGAAATTTTAAATTGGTTTTAACGGTAAACAAATAATAAACCTCGAAATTTTAAATCAAAAACATAAACAAACGATTTCGATTTACTACGATATATTTACGATATCGAATATAAATTCCACGGTTTCAGCTCACTAGAATCGGGGATAGAATTCTCCTTGCCTGGATTACCCAACTATTATGTAACATCTATATATATATAAATTAAATAGGATATTAGTTATTTTGTATTATGTAAATTTGCACCAAATCATTTCGTACCAACTAATAGTCTAACTGTATCAATGTGATCGAGTGGTAGAGCCGTAAAGTGATTGCATACGTATTTAAATATACCCTTACCCATGTATGGGGTATTACATTGTATCACATAACGTATTATTTATATTTACATTTCTTATTATATCACTATTATTATATCATTTTATTATTTAATATTGTAATGATCATGATTAGATTACTATATATATACATACTTGTATATAGATAGTTGTAGTAGAACACTACACTCTATGTAGATTTACAGTATCGATACTTTTTGATTATAGAATTTCAATATATTCTACAATTCAATATTCTGATTCAATTAACAATAATAAATAAACTCTAAATCCTATGTTTATCTTGAAAAATGGCATAAGAGAAAGTAACCTAATACGGACACTTTAAGAATAAATGGTCTTAACGTTGTATGACTCAATATTTGTTATTCAAAATTTATAATATATTAATATTATATGATTATAGATATTATTGTGATTTTTAAATTTTATTTAACCTTTTTATTCAATATATAACTGGGTGTCCGTATTCGGTACCCATATCCGAATACGGATATACTGTATTATAATACTCTATATAATACTCTATTATAATACTCTATTATAGGACACTCTATATACCACTAGATAAACTATATATAATTGAATAAACCAATCAGATAAATTACAATTATGAATACATTAATTTAATTAAATTAGTAATTAATTATTTAATTTTTATTATTTTATTAATTAATAATACAAGTTAAGTATCTAAATAATAAAATTATTAGATTTAGCTTTATTGATTGATAATTTATTTAAGCAAATACATAGCCGAAAATATAATCGAAAGTATAAAGTATAAATATTTGCTAACGATAACATACGTTATAGAAATAAACAAAGAATAATACGAAATTAAAAAATTAAGGAAATTAAAACGTTTTACAGTTACCGTAAAAATAAACGAAAAACAATCGAAAGTAGAAATAAATCATATAGTAAAAATAAACGAAAAATGATCAAAATAGAAATAAAAGATAGCGTAAAAATAATCGAAAATAGAAATAAAATACATTATTTTGTAAGTGGCATCGAAATATTCAATTTCTACTTTAACTTTATAGAATTCTTCATCTTGTACCCTGTTTTAGTAATAAATTATTAGTTATATAATTTAATATTTAAATGTTAAATTTTAAATGTTAAATTTTAAATATATTATAAACAGAACATATTAAAAATCAAATAAACCAATACTAGAATGAAACAAACAAATAATGTAATACTTACCAAAATCTGTAATAATAGTAGGTACTTTATTAATTTATATTTATATTTTAATTGTATAATAAATTTGAAACATATATATATATATATAAAAACAGAACAAGTTATAAATAAAATAAACCAATATACCTATACAAAAACAGTTAATAACAAAACATACCAATAATATTACGAAACAAAATAATATAATACTTATCACTATAATCTGAAATAATAGAAAATTATTAATATTGTATTTTAGTAATATAATACATTTGAAACATATTTACAAAATATATATAAAACAAACATATAATACCGAACAAACAAAAGTAAAATAATACTTCACACTTTATCTGTAATAATAATGAATTATTAATTTTATATTATAGTATATTTGAAATATAGATATAAAAAATCCGAATTTTCTATAACAAAAATAAATTTATAACAAAATATAATACAGAACAAACAAAAATAAAATAATACTTCCCACTTTATCTGTAATAATAATGAATTATTAATTTTATATTATAATATATTTGAAATATATATATAAAAACCTAAATTTTCTATAACAAAAACACATTAAAAAAACCAGAAGAGATAATGCAATAATTAAGATACAAAATGAAACATAAATCAATATAAAATTATAAATTTCTGTTAAAAAAAAGTATTTTGTCGAAACAGATTTTGTTTATTTTATTTTTAAAAGATGAAACAGATACAGATTTTATTATATCATTATTTAATGAATTCCATATATTAACTGATCTATTATTAATTATATTTTTAATTGTATTATCATAATTATGTATTACATTTAATTTTTTACAATTACCTCTAGTTCTACAATTATTCGAAATGTTAAGAATATCAGATATATTTATATCTGTATAATTATTTGAAATTTTAAAAATTGTAGTTAGATCTATTTTTAACCTTCTAAGTTCAAGTGATTCTAATTTAAAATATACCAATCTCTCTATATATGTTTTTTATTTGTGGTATTAATATTATAATGAACGCGATTTTTATGAAAAAAGTTCACACGATTCTAGCTGATAGGTTATATATAAGTATATATAGGGTGTCTATAGGGTGTCCGTATTAAGAAATCTAGAGTGTCCGTATTAGGTATTTATATGACCTCTATATATGCTTATAATTTAATTAATATTTGATAACAAATATAGCAATTATGCATATACTGTTTAAAATGCTTTAGTTATTAATAATATATTGTTATATTTTTTATTAATATATTTGTGTATGCTTGAGAAGGTTTTAAGTTGACATTTTTTGTTCTCATAAATTTAAAAACGTAATAAAAAATCAGTTTATTGGATATATATATATCAGCATTATTTTAATTAATTAAAAAATAAAAAATACTTATTTAGACTATTTATATAATTATAAATATCGTAAACATTAAATATATTTGTGTAGGATTTATGTTTTATGGGATACCGATAGTGCCCGTATTCGGACACTGTCCTTAGTCGGTTACTTTCCCCTATTATTACAGATAATGCATGCATGTATCTAGTGCATGTGTATAGTGTACCAGTACCGTATGTCCCTATTGATGTTGACCAAAGGAGATAATATACCACCTTTAACATATCAATAATGATACTATATAGCGGTTAATGTAAGTATTCAATGAATCATCAATATCACGTGGTATTATTAACCATGTTTTCAAATCACTAAATCATCCAACTTATTATTTCAGTTTTCTTTATTTTGTTTCGTTTTATCTTCAACGTATTATTATTAACTGATTGTTAACGGAATACGTTGTTGCGGCTATACATTATTCTTTTATTATTATATTGTTAACATAATATGTTATAATACATTATATGTTACCTGTTACCTGTTACCTAATTTGTTATGGCAATTCCATCAACTTCTTTATTGAAGTTTTCGGACGTGCTTTCAATGTATTATTGGGAACAAATGTATGTTTTGAGTTTTGACATAATATTACAGTTGAGTCAATTGATCGGATATGGTGAGGTAGATCATTCCAGATTTGTGGATCATGGATGGAGAAAGAATTATGTTGGGCATATGTTAAATGTGATAGAACTGGAGTTTTTAATTTGAATTTGTTTATGTGTCTTTGTTCGTAACTAGTTGTATTGGGAGTTAGTAAGTTGGCGAGATAGTCTGGTGTGTTATGGTGAGTGACATTTTATAAATTATACGGGATTTTATTGGCAGCCAATGTAATTTGGTTCTTAAAGGGGATATGTGTTATCTGGAATATTTAGCTATGTTGAATATAAATCTGATGGCTGAGTTTTGAAGGCGTTAGAGTTTATTTATTATAGATTGTGAGGAAGCATATATACATCCCTCATCCTTCCCTGCCTAGATTACTGTAATTCTTGTCTATAGAGACAGTAATCTAGGCAGGGAAGGATGAGGGATGTAGCGAGAAGTTGTGTTCATAAGTTTTGTAGTATGTTGATAATTGATTGTGATAGTGATTTAGTCTGAATGTGAAATTGTAGTGTTGGGTCGATTAATATACCAAGATTTTTTATTTTATTAGCATAACAAATACGCAAATTATTAATGGTAATTTGTGTTGGAAACAATATAGTGGTAGATGTTTTAATATGCATTGATTCAGTTTTAAGACAGTTTAGTGATAATGAGTTGTTGGTGAGCCAGTTATGTATATCAGTAATGCAGTTGTTAAGTAAATTTATGTCATTGTTAGGGTCTATCAATCTACAGTGTAACTGTATGTCATCAGCATACGAGTGATAGTCTATAGTGGGGTATTTGTCAATAATTTTAAATAAGGGAAGTAGGTCGATATTGAACAGGAGTGGACCAAGGACATATCCTTGATGTACTCCATGAGTAAGTTTACGAGATTAGAGAGTTTATACTAATTTGGTAAAAACGATCAGTTGGGTATGAGATGAACCAATCGAGTGCGGTAACAGAGATTCCGATAGAAGTTAGTCGATTTATAAGGATATTATGGTCAAGGGTGTCGAAGGCAGCTGATAAATCAAGGATAATGATCACTGAACCATATGGTGATGCATCATATAGGTGAATGTGATTAAGGATATGTATTATTGCAGTTTCTGTACTTTTGTGCTTGGTATAGGCATCATATATAATCTGAAATTGGTTTAATATATGATTTTCATGGAGTTAAGAATTTAATTGACGAGGAACAACTAGTTCTAGGGTTTTAAAGATCATTGTTAAGTTGGAGATTGGTCGGTAGTTGGAGAGGATTGATTTGTCAGGGTTTGGTTTTTTTATGATGGATGTAACATAAGCTGTTTTCATATAGATTGGAAAAATGCCTGAGGTAAGTGAGTTTTCTATTATTTCTTGGTAATAAGATTCTAGATAAATGTGCTACTTATTTAATATCGAATTAGGAATTGGATCTAGTTCGGAAGATGTATTTACGGCACTGAGGAGTTTTTCAATGTTAGTAGTTGATGGTAATGTGAAGGAGGAAAGGGAATATAGAGGTAGATTATATGGTTCATTGAGTGGTGTAGTGAGTGATTTAATAATACTCATGACTTTAGAATTTAAATATTGGTCAAATGTATCTATTAGTGTTGTTATGGGTTCATTTGGTAGAACGCGTAGTGATATTCTACCAAGTAGCTGGAAATGGAGAAAAGTTTCTTATAATTAGTTGATGCTTCTTTTAATAGATTATTGTAGTACGATTTCTTGAATTTCTTGAGTAGGGTTCGATATAGGCTTTGTTGTTTGATACATATATTATAATTATTGAGAGATTTAAATGTTCTCCAATAATTTTCATATAGTCGTAATTTGCGTTTTGATGATGAAAGTTCAGAATTAAACCATTTGCAATTTGGACGTTGTGTTATATATTTATATTTGACGGGGGCGAGTTCGTCGAGGGTTTTTGATAGAGCTGTTTATAATTTGGATACTGAGTTTAAAAATTGTGTATTATTAATTTTTTTATAGAATTCAGTGATGAAAGTATTGGTGTCAATATTGTTATATTTTCTATATTTAATATTTATGATGGGTCGAGTTGGTATTGGTGAGCTAATGTGGAAGAATACTATATGATGATTAGAAAATATATTCTTTATTGAGTGGGAATTAGTGAGGTTATAATGTGCATGTGATATTATAAGGTCAAGTGTATTACCTGCTATGTGAGTTGGGGATGTTATATGTTGGACAAAGTTAAATGAGTCTATTAATATATTGAATTGCCTGGTATAATTAGTGTCACGGTTAATTGGGATATTTAGGTCTACAAGAATGATAGTATGGTCAGTGGATGTAGTCAGGAGGTGTTCTAATTAAAGGATAAACTTAGGAATTGACTGATGAGGTGGACTATAGATAACTATGATGGTGATTATGATCTTCCCGCTCGAGAAACATGGCCCTACTTAATCTACCGTTTATCATCCTCATCATCATCAACATCAACATCATCATCATTGAGTATGTTTGATATTAGTGTCATATGGTTATAAGTGAAAACGTCATCTATGTTCTTGGATTATATGAAAGAAATTCACGAAAATAAAATATCATTAACACTAATAATTTATATGATAATTAAATAAGTGACATATTCATTTATTAAGTTATACAATTATTTAATACAACGGAATTGACGCACTTGTGCAGATGATCCATGACCTCTACTATTACAACTGTACTTAAGCAGAACGAAACCCGGACCCCGGGTCCAATGGAAGGTTATGTTTCGAGCACACGATAAGTTAGATAGCTCATTAATATAATGGAATTCACTGCAGTAATGCGTTGATTACGTATTATAGTATATATATATATATATATATATGTATATATATATATATATATATATATATATATATGTATATTTTATACAAAGATATAACACTTCCTATCTATAGATATATGTATTATATTATATATATATATATATATATATATAATATATACATATATGTAACGTAATTAATACATATCCCCTACAGCTGATGGCGGTAGCAATGAAATCATTGAAATATATGTAGGTTTGGCGTGGTTTCAAAGTTTTCAATGCTTTATTAAATTACATGCCATAGTTAGAGTTAACTCGCCACATAGATATGTATATCATTTAAACCCAATATATCCTATACATTTGTTATGTATACATTAGTAATGAATAATTAGTTTTCATATATTTCATATATGAAGTTTTCATATATCATAATATAAATAATAATTAAAAACATAGTATTTCACATTTTAAAAGTGTATAGTTTGATACGAATCCATATTATAAATAACGCGTAGTTCCGAAAATTGAAGCCATGTAGGTGGCGCTGTTCATTTTGCATACAAAATAGCATTACACGATTTCGCGTGTGTTATATCTTAATTATATATATATATATTAATTCGTTAGGACAATATTTGTAATATATATATATATATATATATATATATATACTACTATATTGATTGATAGATTGAAAGTTTATTTAGAGTAGGGGGGCATAAAGTATTTTTGGGCCGATCAGAATTTCATCGAATTATAGTAGGCGTGAAACACGTCTATAACTCCCGCCCGGCCGTAACGTTCGATTAGCGTGAGTTGCATCGAATTATAGTAGAAACTTCATACATTGTGGCAATTGTTAGAGTTTCCCGAATTTTCTCAAAACACAACGTAAATTAAACACTTAAATACATCATAAATGATTTCTCAAAAGTGTATATATAGAATACAAATAATAGATTAGGTAAACAATAAATACGATTAATAATAATCAAATAAAATAGAATAAACCATATACGTATACGGAAATTAATAAATAAAATAATAATGACAAACAATATTAGTATAGGTTTCATGCGATTGTATGTATCTAATATAGGGTGCGAGTGAATTCCATAGTTTTGGACAAATATAACTCATTGCCCGAGTATACTTTTTTGAGGGATGTATAATTGGGGTAGATAGAAGATGAGATGCATGGTTTCTAAGAGATGGAAGGGAAGATCTTATTACTAGAGAAGCATATATATAAAAACACATATATAGAAGAGACTATAGAAGAGAAGGTATTGTGGAATGAACAATATATAGTATGCGATAAGCAAAGCGTTTATTAAATGGGAACCA